>JAYDZE010199652.1:0-21050 GCA_034509125.1 Monilaria moniliformis
TATGGAAGCAGGGGACCCGTGGGAGCACACTATCTTGCAGCTAAGCACAACGTTCGTTGGGGAGATCTTACAGGTGAGGCAGTACGAACCCGATTCTGTTACAGCATTCAAGAGCTTGTTGCTTGATCGATATTCTTGATACTCGAAGCGTATATAGTCATCTGTTGTCGATGTTTGAACCTTGAAAGTGTTATTCTTCACTATTATATGCTAATGATAGTGATTTTGTTGAAATGTTGTTTTGAGGTTATATGTATCTTAATAAATCACATGTGGTGAAATTCTTGATTATGGTGTTTGAAATTCTATCCATGTAAGTTTTACCACAAAACGGTGAATACAAGATGCCAATCTCTGAGATGATTAGGACACATCAAACAGTACATTTTTGGCTATATATTGATCTACAAAGTTCTGTTTTTTTGCAATTTACGATGTAGAAGTTTACTTATAATTTTATGGGGAAGAATTTGCCCAAATCAAATTCAGAAACCTTTTCTTTTATGCTCTCATGCATCAGACCACTAAAACACAAGCAGAAAAATACACACACATACATACATACATATATATATATATATATATATATTTTTTTTTTTTTTGAGAAGTAATGCCTTCTTCTGATTCTGCAGTCTTATGCATTGAGCTAGGAGAGCAGTTAGAGTAGCCTCTCTCTCTCTCTCTCTCTCTCTCTCTCTCTCTCTCTCTCTCTCTCTCTAGATATATACATGTGTGTATTTGTTTCGTTTCCAAAGTCCTTTTGTGCTTACCATGTATCTCTTTGTTTCTTTATTTTGTTTCACTTGATTTTGATCACCTGCTGAGATACTATTGTGAGATTAAATCTTTAATTAATGCAAAAAATGTTGTATATGTGTGTATGTATATATGTAACATTTTATTTTGGGGATTATTATTGTTGGAAATGATGCTCAATATTAGGTGTGTCCTCACATAGCGAGTTAACCTCAACTGTAAGTCCGCATAATTATTAAACTTAATAATACACTCATTTCATAACTTTAATTATTAATCGTGCATCATTTTTCTCTTACAATTTACCTATTGAAATATTGAAACTTTTGAAAGTCAAATCCAAGTATCGGAAGATTTGATTTTTTTATAATAAATTATCTCTCGATATATATAATATCTTTGTCACGTCAAACATAATAATCTAAATTTTTGATGTCAAATCACAAGATCACTATGCGTCCACTCCACAAGATTCACTTGCAGAAAATTACCGTTCAAAAAAGGGTTCATTTGAATCAACACAAATGTCATTACAATTACAAGAAATAAAATTTATGTGTTTGACTTTTACTCCAATTTGGAAAAACAACAAAGTACATATGATAAGAGGGTGAGCAAGTGAGATCCAATAAAAAAGTGTAAGAAGAAAAGAAAAAAGTGGGCACACTTTTTTGGGGGCCCTTTCTTGAAAGCTTACAAAAACCCATCAAAAATTAATTCCTCCCCAACCAAGAATTTAACACTCACAAGATTCACGAAAACACACACACCCACGTGTGTGTGTGTGTTTTGGGGAAAACTTTGTCCAAGAAACAAGAATCCAACCCAATAGAAACAGTGAAGGGTTATGGCTGTTGGGGAGTCTTTGTAAGTAGGAAGATGTGTTGAAATTTTGCAGGTTCCCATTTTAATGGATCTTTTTCCTCAATCAATTAGTTTTTTTTTTCACTTACTTATATGCTTTCTGTTTCATATATAGGAGTTTGGAATTTTATATTTGTGGATTGGAAATCCAATCAGATGGAGACTGGACTATAACCGTCATTTTATTGCTTCTATTATCTTTCTATTTGGTGGGATCTCAACATTTCATCATTTCAACATCTACACACACATATATATTACATATGTATATTATTATAGGGAAATCTAATTGCTGTTATTCGAGTGTGGATCTTGACAAATTTTATTCAGTACTATTTCGATCACGTAAAATAGACAGATTATATCGAGCTATACTTGTCGTCTCCACTTATGGTGTAGAGTTACATACACTATTATATATGTGTAGACTATACACACACATATATAAATATGTGTTATGCGTGTGGACTAGACGACTTTTTCTTAATTAATTAATATCTTAAGAGTTGCATGGGAATAACAAGAAATACATGTAGACTTTCAGACGTTCCATGCAGAACCCCCAACCCCTCCATACACACACAACGTTTACTTTTTCACGTAAATCCCACCTTCGCCAACGGCCCTCTACTCTCTTACCCTATATAAAACAACAACTAAAAACAACCAAAACAACAAATATTATTTTCAAATCCCCACCCCTATCCCTACCCTACCCCTACCCTCACCCCCCCTTGGTCACAGTTCTCCATCTTTGTCACCTTCCCCTTTGGCCTCTTCTCTTCTTCCTCAGATGCCACACACACACACATGCGTATTTGTGTGTTTGTCAATACTCGAAAATCCCCCAAACAAACCTCTTTCTTTTCCTCGGCTATAAATATAAGTCCCTCTTTCAACAACTTCCTCTATATATTTAGTCACATGTATGTATAAGTACAACCTAAAACTCTAGTTTCTTCTGCAAATTCAATTTCAAAATCTCTCTCGCTCTCTCTCATGGTGCGAGTGCGTGAAACTGGCGAGGGTGAGACAGAAGAGAAGAAGAGGAGATCCTTCTGCATCAACGACAACATTGACGTGCTGATTGAGATCTTAAAACGCCTCGACGATAAGTCGATCTGCGTCGCCGCCTGCGTCTGCCGCCTCTGGTGTGGCCTAACCCGCAACGACGCGCTATGGGAGCATCTCTGCTTCCGCCAGCTGTCTCCGCCGCCGGAGGGAGTGAGGACGGTGGTGGTGGCGCTCGGGGGGTACCGCCGCCTCTACACGGTGTGTGTGAAGCCGGTGCTCAGCCGCCTCGGGAAGATGAGGGCGGGCGGGGAGCTGGAGAGGAGGCTGTGGACTCGGCATGAGGTCGAGCTGTCGCTGTCGCTGTTCTGCGTCGATTATTATGAGAGGCTGTTCCTCGGCGGCGGCGGAGGAGGAGGGAGGCTCGGTGGGGACGCGCCGCCGTCGTCGCTCATGTTTCTATGCAAAGCTGTCAACGTTTGATAAATTGAAGGGATGATTGGATAACTATATTTTGTTTATTTATTTTTGGTCAATATCTAAATAATTTATTATTGGTTCGCCAAAAAAAATGATTATTGGTTTCTCAATTCCATTTATTTAACAAATTGAATAAAAAAAAAATCGCTGAAATTCATTTTGGGATGTTCTTTCCCTTTTGTCTCTTGAGCTTTATTTAATTTTTGGAAATATTCAAACGATGAAATTTCTCAACATAATGAGTGGGTCAATGGTTGATTTTAATTAATAATTAAAAAACTATAGTATCACAAAAATTAATTAGAGATTAAAAAAAAAACCCTTCGAGCATGTTTAAGTTCCTCCCAATTCTACAATATTTGTTTTATTATATGGGAAATTTAATTTCCTATTATGGTTAATTGCTAATTAAATCATAATAACTCAGTATTGTTGCAAATCAAATCCGACTTTTAAATATGCTAAGGTGCGTTTGGTAAAATTGATTTGGAATTGCAATTATATGGAATTAAATTTGAATTTATAGCATTCTAATTCAATTCCAAATCCTATATTTGGTAAGTTAAAAATTAAACAAAATTTGGAATTGACTTTTGATTATATATTATTTATTTATTTATATACATTATGTAATTCTATATTATTTTTCTATATATTATGAGTTGTGTGTGCAAGTGTATGTATTTTGTGTGTGTGTGTCGTGTATATTTGTTATGTGTGTTGTGAGTCTATGTAGTGTGTGTATTGTGTGTGCGATGTTATCGTGTGAGATGTGTGTGTTTTTGTGCGTGCATCGTGTATATTGCGTACAGTGTGTGTTGTGTATTTTGTGAGTGCGATTTTGTCGTGTATGCTCTGTGTTTATTGTGTGCAGTATGTGTGTGCACCGTATGTGTAGTGGGTGTTGTGTGGGTGTAGTGTGTGCAATATGTGTATTGTGTGCAGTGTGTGTTTGTGTGCAGTGTATGTTGTGTGTGTTCGAGAGGTACTCAATTTTGCATTTATTTGAATTTTCAAATCTTAAATTTAACTATATAATTCAAATTGTGGAATTAGAATTCAATTCCAAATCCAAATATTTTTATAAGTACCAAACAATGGATTTGGAATTGAAAGCTCTAATTCCAAATCCAAGTCTCCAATTCCGTGATACCAAACTGACCCTAAATAAATCTAAATTTCCGATTTGTAGTAATTTTGTCTCATTAATTTTTTTCAACGATTTAGGAAATGACGTGGCAAATGGAAAATCCGTCTATCTCATTACAAAGTGAGGTCATATTATTGCTACATCATTTATTCAATCACTAATTTAACTTTGTAATTCAATTTACATTTTGTAAAAACTAAATTTAGTCAAGATCATGATTTAATTAGCAATTAACTTTATTATTGTTGCTTATATTACAAGTTGGCATTATTGGGCTTTTAGCCCACTAAAATGTAGCAATTGCCCAACCAACCTTCCTTTTTAAGGAAATTAGCCCACAAAAATTTAATAAAAAAATTAGGCTACACTTTTTTATAAAGAAAAATAAATGCAATAATGATGTAAATTAGTGGTAAATATGTGTTGGCTAAGATGTAGGTTTGACCGTTTGAGCTTGGTAAGAATTTAAGAAATATATCATGTTTTTACAAAAAAAAATTATTTTTCAATTTATGTTGAAGAAGAACTTGCAAATAAAATATTCAAAATAAATTACTAATCTTTTAATTGTCTACTTTATGCTTATTAATATTATTCTAGGTACTATAAAGTTGAACAAGAAATGAGCCATAATTTTTGTGGCCCACAGCTCCATGTTACTCCCCAACAACTTGTCACCATACAAAATGGTAATATTTGCAATTTTATTTATTTTACTTTATTCTATTTATGTTTTATTATTAGAAAATTATTCGCAATGTAATTTCTTTTGAAGAAATAACTAAAAGCACAAATAATTTCTAAATTTCATGAAATATTAAGATATGTAGACTTTCTAATTTTTATTTTTTACAATTTGTATGGAAATTGTAAACCAAAATAAGGAATATGGTAACTTGAAATATAATTTAATTAATATTTAATATATATTTATTTTAAATTTTTTGTGTTTGGTGCGCATAACGCATAGGGCGCACCTTTGGATGCCTCCCCAAAATTAAATACTAATAACTGTTACTTTCAGACAACTATAATAATTATACTAATTATGCAAATTAGAATATTGAATAATCATATTATATATTTTTGGTTCCATTTTTCATTTTATTTTATTCAGTTTTATATTTAATCAATTTATTTATATATACATATTAACATAATTTTTTAACTGCTGCGTATAGTTGTAGTTCTACTTCTAGTTTAAATAATCTCTCCACAGTATAATTATTTTTATTTTTATTTTTATTTTAAGTGCTCCGATTTTTGGAGGAATCTCTGCCGTCGGCCGCCGGAATATTCTGCTGAGGTAGTTTCTGCTCGCCGCCAGCTCCGAGCTTAATCTTTAGTGAGCTTTCCTTTTCGGTTTATTTGTATTTCTTTTTTGGTAATTCTGTTGGTGGTGATTTTGGAATGATGCGGTGGATTTCTTTTTCTTCGAATTGAACCTAATTGTTGTGTAGATCTGAAGCTAATTTCGGAGGATCAGGAGATTCTGTAGTTAATTTGGTTCTGGATTTTCTGAATCTCGCTTAGATTTCGTGATTTTCTCCTTTTTGTTTAGTTCGTTTAATTTTGGCTGAAAATGGTGGCTTTAGTGAATTTTCGCTGTTTTTAAGCTTAGATCTTTTGTAATATGTACATTGTGCTGATTTTTCGGAGGTTTTGTTTAATTTTGGCGTTGGGTTGAATTTAGCTTGAAATTGTTTGACTGGGCTGAATTTGGTGAAAGACGTAGTTGAAGTGAAGCTTGCATTTTTCTTCAGTTGTTTGTTTTTGTTAGTTCGAACAATTTACTGCGATTTTTTTGCATGTTTTTTCGCTGTGTTTGGTGCGTGAAGTGGATGATTTGAATTTACGATTGATTTATTCTGATTGGTGCTGAGTGACACAACGATTGATGAGTTTGGATTATCTAGGCTAGCTTGAGCAGGGGAGAATTTTTATTTATGTTTTTTTCTTTTAAATTTGGTTTTTGAAGCCATGATTTAATCATGTTTAATAAGCTTAATATTACGTGTACCGCTGAAATTTAAATGCCTTTTGATCTGTTTTTCATTTTCTGCAGCAAGCATTCACTGTTTTTGTATGGCCATTGGATCGCACCTGGCATATGCGGCTTGTAATTTGTAGGTTTTGTTAAGGATTTGAGCTTGCTTTTTGTAGTCGGAACTTGAGATGGGATCCAACACGGAGGAAGCCATTAGAGCTAAAACATTGGCTGAGAAGCAATTTTTGGAGAAAAATTTTGTCGGAGCACAGAAGTATGCTGTGAAAGCTCAGACGTTGTGTAAGGAACTGGATGGTATATCTCAGATGGTGGCCACATTTGGAGTCTACAAGGCTTCTGAGTCAACGGCTAACGGAGAACTTGACTTCTATTCAATTCTTGGAGTGGACCCATCCGTGGAGAAATCTAAATTGAAGAAGCAGTACAAGAAAATGGCAGTTATGCTACACCCCGATAAGAACAAAACTGTTGGCGCTGACGGGGCATTCCGGCTAGTTTCCGAAGCATGGACACTGTTATCTGATAGTGCTAAAAGAAGTGCTTATGATCAACGGAGAAGTTTGTTTGCTGGGTACAGTGATCCTTCCAAGTTTTCTGCTCATGGAAGACTCGATACATTTTGGACTGTCTGTACCTCCTGTCATGTCCAGTATGAGTATCTTAGGAAATATGTTAACAAACGACTTTCTTGCAAGAACTGCCGTGGTGTCTTTGTTGCTGTTGAAACTGGGTTGGCCCCGCCAAATGGTACTTTCCAATATAACTATTCTTATGTGCCTGAGAATGGTTATGGTCATGGAAACCATGGTCGTGGGGTTGCATATATACCCACAACAACTGGTTATGGTGCACCGAATGTTGTGTCAGGACATCATACTGGATATAGATCTGAGTATGCTTCTAATATATCATTTAAGGGTAGCTCATCTGGAAATTCTGCTGGCCTCTCAGACCCTAGTGGACTATCTTCATCTTCATTTATCTTTTACCAAGCCAAAGGGGAGGCAAACCCGACAAAAGCTAATGGCAAGCATCAGTTGGTGAAGGCTACGGGTCATGTGGGCTCTAATGGATGTACTGGTCAGTATGAAGCATCGAAACCCAGACGGGGGAGACCTGCCAAGAAGAGAAAAGTGGAATTAGGTATCTCGTATCCCAATGGGCATGATGAAGTTTGTGCAAATGTTGCTGTAGAACCTAAAACAGCCACTGCAAATGGAATATTAAAGCCTGCTGCTAAGCTTCCCTCACCTGAAACTTTGACAAGGCGGAGTTTTGCTGCTCCTGCGATTGATGGGAGGCAGTTGTTAATTGATAAGGCAAGAACAGAAATTCGTAAGAAGCTTGAAGAGATGAAGTTGGCTGCTGAAGCAGCTGCTGTCGAGGCTGAGAAAAGAAAGGTGCTTGCTGAAGCTGATAAACTACGTGCAGCTGCTGCTAATAAACAATTGGAACTTAAGAGAACTGTTTCTATAACAGTTCCAGATTCAGACTTCCATGATTTTGACCAGGATAGATCTGAAGAATGCTTTAAGCCTAAGCAGATATGGGCCCTCTATGATGAAGAAGACGGTATGCCTCGCTTGTATTGTATAATTCGCGAGATCATCTCCCTGAAGCCATTCAAGATTTACATAAGCTACTTAAGCTCAAAATCTGACACTGAATTTGGGAGCGTAAATTGGTTGGATTCTGGGTTTACCAAATCTTGTGGGAGTTTTAGAGTGTTTCACTCGGAAACAGTGGAGCAAGTCAACATATTCTCTCATCTCCTTGCTAGGGAGAAGGCTGGTAGGGGAGGTTGTGTAAGAATATATCCAAGAAGTGGAGATATTTGGGCTGTATACCGGAACTGGTCACCGGATTGGAACAGAACAACCCCGGATGAGGTAAGACACCAGTACGAAATGGTCGAGGTTCTTGATGATTATTCTGAAGATAATGGTGTCTGTGTAGCGCCTCTGATTAAGCTGGACGGATACAAGACAGTGTACCAAAGGAACACAGACAAGGATGCCACCCGATGGATTCCAAGAAGAGAGATGCTACGGTTTTCACACCAGGTCCCATCTTGCTCCCTCAAAGTTGAAGGTGCTAACTTGCCTGAGGGTTGCTGGGATCTCGACCCCGCTGCAACTCCGGAAGAACTCCTTCAAGGAGAAACTGAACTTCACAACAAGACAAGTCCACGCTACACAACAAACATTTCTGAGATCCGAGAAGAAGAACAAAATTCATCTGAAGAAAAAGTGAGCCAAAGTAAAATCTGTGCTTCGACTCTAGACAACTACGGTATACATGTTTCAGGCGTGGAGCACGACAGAATCACTACCGAGGTCCCTCAAGTGGAATGCAGAACAGAAGAAGCTCCAGCCGGACTCCCGTGTGTTGGGACAGGTGCAAGGAGTTGACAAGAGTTGAGGTAATCTGAAAAATCTCCATTTTTACATATTTCAAGTGCATCCTCACAGCTGAACTACAGGCTTGACAAACATGAAAAGTGCAAAAGAAAGTAGAAATCGAACTTTCACGGTTCGTTGCAGGGAGAGTCACAAATGTATAGATTTAAACACAGCCTAGATTGATCCTACTTTCCTCGGAAAGGTTAGATAGTTGGAGGATTAGAAGCAATCCTTTGCCTGCTCCTTTGGGAGCCTTCATAACTCTGTAATTTGTACCCTTAATTTTGGAACTGTTTGACTCCTGCTTCCATAGAAATGCTTTATATTTGACTCTGTTGAGTGATGATATGTAACGCTTGCTTTTTCGCGATTTCGGCGAAATCTTGAGAAGTTTCTTGGACTTTTGTGATTTGGGCTCTTCGATTTTTTGATTAATTTTTTCCATCTTGAAAGATTTGATGATTAACTGCTTGTATAAAGGCTAATTCTGCAGTTTTCAGCCATTGTGTGGTACAAACGTCAGAATAGCCACCGGAAATTCAGGATCACCGAATGAGCGAAGAAGTAGTTATCAAATTCATTCACTAAAATGTAATACAAGATTCACGCTTCCATTAATAGATTTACAACTCAGCTGTCTAATTGCTTCTTGCCACGTCATTAACTACTTAACAACTTATCTTTTCATTTTCTCTCTCTGCTTCGAGCTGACTGACGAGCTAACAGATTATGTTATATTATTCTTCTCGATTCTTCCTTTCTTCCTCCTTCTTCTCATGAACACTGTCAGTGCCAACTCTGATTGTCGTTATTCTTATTCCATGTATCAAATCATCCCCCTCGAATTAAACCTTGTCCTCAAGGTTTGAATTCTAGAAATTTTTGCATAAGATCATAAAGATACTCCCAAATTGCGTCTTCTTCAAAAGAATTAGTCCACCGTACCAAAACTTGTGTGGCAGCATGGTTACCTCTTTTCACCATTCTTCGATCTAAAAATTTTATAGGTTCCATTGAGGAAGTTTGTCATGGTGTTGGTAGGGTAGATGCAATGGGTGTGGACGTTCCCACCCGCTTCTTTAGTTGGGAAACATGAAACACCGGATGTAATTTGACCGATTGGGGAAGTTGGAGCTTATAGGCGACCAAACCGAATTTGTCAATGACTTTGTATGGACCAAAATATCTGGGGTTGGGTTTGTGGAACTGCTTCTCTCGAAGTGAAATCTGGCGATATGGCTGCAATTTAAGGTATACCCAATCGCCCAAAGCAAACTCCCTATCCGTTCGATGCTTGTCGTGTTGCTGCTGCATGCGTTGTTGTGCTCTCACAAGGTGGTATTGAAGGACTTGGATCATCTCCTCGCGGGCCACTAAACTCTCATATACTGTATGGACAGTTGAATCTCCTTTAAAATAAGGAATGTAAATCGGAGGTGGCTTCAAAAGGGGTGGTTTCAATAGCGGAGTGATGACAAGTGTTGTACCAAAACTCGGCTAAGCTCAACCATTTACTCCAGTTGTGTGGCTGATCTCCACACATACACCTCAAATAAGTTTCTAAGCTTCTGTTAACTACCTCCGTTTGTCCATCAGATTGAGGGTGATAAGCTGTTGACAAGTTAAGCTGGACTCCTTGTAATTTCAAAAGATCATTCCAGAAACTGCTTAAGAATATCGTGTCTCGATCACTAATAAGAACTTGGGGTAATCCGTGTAACTTGAATAAGTAGTCCATGAAAGCCTGAGCCACTGTCATAGCCGAATATGGATGTGATAAGCCGATGAAGTGACCATACTTCGTCAATTTATTACCACGACCATTATTACTGACTTCCCAAATGAAAGAAGAAGTCCTTCAATGAAGTCCAAACTTACTTGTGACCATGCTTGATTCGGAATTGGTAGTGGTTGTAAGAGTCCATGGTACGCACTAGTGTCGTACTTGTATCTTTGGCACACATCATAACTTCGAACATATTCTCTAATATGTTTTTCCATGCCCCTCCAATAGAACAATGAAGTCAGCCTTTTATGAGTAGCTAGCATACCAAAATGTCCACCTACACATAAATTATTGAACAATTGTATGCTATGTTGTTGTAAGGTTGTATCATTTCTTACTACCAAGCGGCCTTTTCTCCTTAATTGCTCCCCATTCCATGTATATTTCAGTTCAGTTGCAGTTCCTTGTTGTAGTTTAGTTATGAGCTCCTTCAGTTCTACATCCTTATCCCAACTCTCTCTTATAAGAGGAAATAAATCAGTGAAAACTGTGGTAATTGCCATGCATAAGATATCATTGGTGTGGATTCTAGATAAGGCATCAACAGCTATGTTTTCCTTTCCCTTTTTATAAGTGATGTCGAAATCAAAAGCCATGAGTTTAGAAAGCCAAGAGAGCTGTCCCGGGGTTGTAAGTTTCTGCTGAAGCAAATGAGTTAATGTCTTATGATCGATTCTTACAGTGAAGTGCCTTCATCCCATAGTGACTCCAATGAGTAACTGCAAAAACAATGGCCAACAATTCCTTATCATATACCGATAACTGAGTAAGTGTTGGGGATAGAGACTTACTTATAAATGCAATAGGGTGGTTGTGCTTCATCAAAATAGCTCCAAAACCGAAGCTTGATGCATCTGTTTCTACAACAAAAGGCTGTGAGAAATCTGGTAAGGCTAAGACAGGTGGCTCTAGCATAGCCTTTTTTAGGGTCTGGAATGCCTTCTGTGCGCTTTCATTCCAGCCGAAGTTATCCTTTTTGAGAAGATCAGTGAGCGGCCTACTTATTTGGCCATAACCTTTGATGAACCTTCTATAGTATCCGGTTAATCCCAAGAATCCCCTCAGCTGAGTGATATCATTAGGGGGTGGCCAATTTTGTATTGCTTGTAACTTCTTGGGGTCTGTTTCCACACCTTGGGCAGTAATCTCATGTCTCAAATACTCAATTTTTGGTTGAGCAAATGCACATTTACTCCTTTTGGCATATAGAGTCTGTTCCTTCAATATCGCAAAGACCATTTCCAGATGTGTTGAATGTTCCTTCAAGTTGTGGCTGTATATATCATCAAAGAAGACTAAAACAAACTTCCTTAGAAATGGTCTAAAAACCTCGTTCATCAAACCTTGAAAGGTGGCTGGCGCATTTGTCAATCCAAATGGCATTACCACGAACTTATAATGACCATCATGAGTTCTAAATGTCGTCTTGTGTATATCTTCTGGCTTCATTCTTATCTGGTGATAATCCGCTCTTAAGTCAATTTAGGAAAACACCACTGCTCCATGCAATTCCTCTAACAATTCTTCAATAAGTGGTATGGGGTACTTGTCCTTGATTGTGTGTTTATTGAGAGCTCTATAATCAATACACATCCTCCAACTTCCATCTTTTTTCTTCACTAACACCACATGAGATGAAAAGAAACTGCTGCTCTGTTGAATGAATCCATTATGTAAGAGTTCAGTAACCATTTTCTCTATTACATTCTTTTGCAAAGAAGTGTGTCTATAGGGTCTAGAGCTGATAGGTGGTGTTCCCTCCTTAAGTACAATTTGGTGATTATGGCTCCTAAATGGTGGTGATTCCGTCGGCTCTTTGAAGATAGCTTCCTGATTTTTCAAAAGTTCTTGTATACATTCAGGAACTGGATGCTCTTCTCCTCCTACTTTCATGTGATAGATTGTTACTGTATGTAGTTCTTCCTGCACCTTCAAGCAACATAGTTGTAATTCGCCACACTGTGGTAGCATCTTAAGGAGGCTTTTGTTAGACACTTGCTGCAGTTTGTCTTCATTAGTGCTACCTCTTAGCACATGCCTTTTTCCTTGCAAGTTGAACTCCATCTTCAAATTCTTGAAATCACATTGTATCACTCCCAAATTCTCCAGCCATTGTATACCCAATACCATATCACAATTTCCCAAGGGTATAATAGAACATCAGTATGAAATAATGTTCCTTGTAATAGCCATTGCATGCTTTTACATATTGAATCACAGACTAAGCTATTACCATAAGCCACATCTACTTTAACAGCTTTTACAAATGTGATTTTAAGACCCAACTTCGTAGCAATGTTGATATGCAGAAAGTTATGCGTACTACCGGAATCTATCAAGATATGTAGAGCTTTCTTGCTGCATCAACCTGTCACTCTCATAGTTTTATAGCTTTTCGATGAAGATCCATTAATGGCATTCATAGAAATGTGAGGGTTATCCTCTTTTACACCTGTATATTCTTCTTCCCGTTCGTCATCCAAGTCATGCATTTCTGTTAAGAATAGCTGCTTCTTTTGACACTTATGTCCTCTCTCATATTTTTCATCACACCAAAAACACAATCATTTTGCTCTCTTTTCATTGAGCTCTGCACTCGATGATACTTTCTTATTCTTGTTATTTTGGATAGATGTTGGCAGAAGGGGTTTAGGATTTGGTGGAGGCACTTTCTTCATGGTACTATGGTGGTACTCAGAACTAGAGAATGATGTTTCTTGAAGTCTAGCTAAAGCCAACGCATGAGCTAATGTTTTTGGCATGAACATTTTAACAGTTTTCTGAATACTATTCTTCAATCCATTCAAGAAGAAACTGATAGCATATGACTCAGAAACATTTACTCTACCAAGCAACATCTCAAATTGATCATGGTAGTCAGTGACCGTACTTGATTGCTTCAAATTGAGGAGTTCCGCCATCGGATCTCCAAAGTATTTATCCTCAAATCGATCTTCTAACGCCGAGACATACTCTTCCCACGCAATCTCCACCGTTCCTTCCTTGAATTTCACCCAGTTTTGATGCCATTGGAGAGCTCGCCCTTCGAAATGGATCACGACTAATTTCACTTTCGCATCGGCCGGTGTTTGATCCACCGTAAAGAAATGATTGCATCTGAACAACCACCCGTTCAGATCCTCTCCTGACAATATAGGAAATCCTACATTCGATTGACGCGTAGCAAAATATTGGCCCCTTGCTTGTGATCCTTGTGTTGCATGTGAGTTGCCTTCGTTCTCACCTTGTAACTTCTGCATCAGCTCGTTGTGTTGTAAATTCAGCGCCACGAAATCATTTTTCATTCCAACATCGATTGAGCATGCAGTCGGTCTGAGTTGTTAATTTGAAGTAACAATTCATTGACAGTTGTGCATAGTGTGTCCTTGAGTGATTTTTCCAATCTTTGGATATCGCCAGAGCGTGTTTGGCCAGCCATCACAGGTGCCGGATGTCAGCTCTGAATACCAATTGGTACAAACGTCGGAATAGCCACCGAAAATTCAGGATCATCGAATGAGCGAACGACAATCGAGAGAGAGTTTGAGCTAAGAGAGTAAGTGAGGAAGAAGAAGAAGTAGTATCAAATTCATTCACTAAAACGTAATACAAGATTTACGCTTCTATTAATAGCTTTACAACTCAGCTGTCTAACCGCTTCTTGCCACGTCATTAACTACTTAAAAACTTATCCTTTCATTTTCTCTCTCTGCTTCGAGCTGACTGACGAGCTAACAGGTTCTGTTATCTTCTTCTTCTCGATTCTTCCTTTCTTCCTCCTTCTTCTTCTTGTGAACACTGTCAGTGCCAACTCTGATTGCCGTTATTCTTATTCCATGTATCATTGTGCTGCCCTTTTTCTATTGTTGTTATTCATTGTAAATGGTACTTTGTCCCTTAGTATCAATGCACATCGTGTGTATAGAAAAAATCGAACAAGTATGTTATTGCCTATCCTGCATTAGTGTATAGACTTTTCTCGTCATTAAATAAAATGAAGAAAAAATCGATCTTACTATCCCACGATATCGAAATTGCATTGTTGATGATGAATGTGTATTTTTCACCTCACAAAAAAAGAAAAAGAACATGAAACAATCGGTCCAAGAAAATCTTCGAACAAATTATTCACATTCGAAAAATTGAAGGGGATTACTGAAAATAATGAAAGGTCGAGGGGTCGAATGTGATTAATAGAAGATGAGGAAAACTTAACGCGCAAGTCAAGTCAGACTTTAAAAAAAAAAAAAAAAAAAAAAAGCCAATTCAAAGTCAGACTAGACTTCGCAAACACTAAAACTGGACAAAGAACTGAAAAAGCAAAAAACGAAAAAGAAAAAATCGAAAATCAGATATGGATCCTCGGCTCTGGCACAAAGTTGCAGCTATCTCTGGTAAACCTCTCTCTACCCGAATTTTTGTTTGATTGTTGTTTCTGCATTTGGAACCAGGTTTTGCTGCTCTAGGGTTCGAAACCTATGGCGCTCATGGTTTCAAGCCGAAGAACCCTTCCTACAACGACGTAATTATGCTCGGAGTTTTCTCAGTTATTTTTGTGATGATGTAATTAATCTGTGCGACTGATTGTGTATTGAAGGTGTGGCGTACAGCAAGTTTGTACCATTTGGTTCACACAGCTGCTTTGCTCGCCGCTCCTATAAATTGCCACCCTAATATTGTGAGTCCCCATTTCTAGTGTGTGATTTTGCATTAAAGTATTTTATGTGGATTTTTTGTTTTTGGTAGTTTGGAGGCCTTTTGAGTTTTGACTACTGGGGAATCCTGGCATTTTCGGGGGCGCAAGTTTTCTGTTTCTTGTCATTTTCTTTGACAGCTGCATAGGTAGAAGCTCAATTTATTGTTGCTACGATTGATAGCTTTGATGAAGGAAATGGTTGACACACGCTAATCCATTTTAGAATTTTCAGTTCTTATAAGATTAGATGGATGAATATTGGGAATTTTGTTCTTATTGCAAAAATCTATGTGCAAAATCTTATAGGAAATGAGTACACAATTGCAAAAGTCTTTACTTAGTTGAAAATGGTATTGAAGTAGGCCGAGAAACACGTTCCAGCTCGTTGGTATATCCGCGTATGGAACTCTCTAAGGAAGATCGGGTTGAGAATGTTTGATATTGCAGAATCAGTTGTAGGCAAGAAATTCGAAACTTATGTTGTAGGTGATATCTAAAATGGCAAAAAAGTGAACATTTGGGGATTGAAGTTCTTAGGTTATTGCATGAATTGCTCTGGTTTTTAGGACGAGTCAACCTTATTGTGATATTTTTGTTGATGAATTTCATTGGAGATATCAGTTTTCAGTGTACATGGAAAAGCATAATTGCCTATTGTTATTGAAGTGACTTCACAACCTAGTAGTTTGCTATTTAGCCATGTAACTAATTCACAACATCAAATTCATATATCAAGAACATTATGACAAAGTATAAGCTGCGCGATTAGTTTCTTCTATTCTGTTGGTATATTTCTTTTAAGTCTTGAATCTGTCTGACTTTAAGCATGTTGTACGTTGCTTTGAACTTTGAAGTGCTGACATATCCTTCATCAGCAACTCTTGATGCATATCAGTAGACTGCCTTTCTGAAAGATTTCACTCATTTCTAATTTATATTTGGATCTGTTTCAAAATGATAACTGTATAGAGAAATCCCGAGAAAGGATGCTATACAAGACAAGATTTTAGCTCGTATAGGACATAACCTTTCTCCTGATTTGGTTAAATTGTCTGTATGAGTGCCTTGTGTTGACAATGGTATCTGTGACTGTACGATGCTCGATTTTCCAGATGCTACGCGGTTGCATACCTAGAAGATAGAACATATTCTCGGTTGGCCCCCTTCGGAGGATTTGCCTGCATTGGTGCTTGGGCAAGCTTGATGTTCTGAGCAGTTTCATCTCTCAAAATAACATGTAATTTCCATTGCTATTGAGAATATGTCTCAGCTATAAACTTTGTATACTGCCTTTTTTTAGCTATAAAGAATTAAAATTATTGATTTCTCTAGTTGGCCATTCCTTCCTTTACCCTTTCAATATTTATTTTATTGAATCTGTGTTAAGAGATTTTTCTACAATAAAATTCCATCAAGTGTGATTTTATTCATTTTTTTGGTACTAAAATTTGCAGTATATTTTGAAAAGCAAGAAAATAAAAAGGAATATGATTGCTAGAGAAGTACAATTGAAGATGCTAACAATGAGATTTCAAAATTCAAATTGTCCTTTTTTTTGAGCTACAAGACACACTCTAGATGACACGAACCCTCCATTCTATTGGTCGGATATTCCAATTTGACCCTTTCTTGATCGATAACCTCAAGCTCAGGGTGTGAGCTCATAGTTGCAAGAGTTATAACCTACATGAATAAGGCAACCATAATTAAATACAATATGTTTGTGCGTGAGTGTGTGTGTGTGCGCGCGTCAGAGAGAGAGAGAGAGAGAGAGAGGGACTGACTGGGGTCAAGAGCAGTGGTATAGGCAGCGCCTCTGAAGTAACAGCTGCCACCTCTGCGCTTGAATTTTTGATAGTAATTATTGAAGGCATATGAAGCATGGGCCCTAACAGTATTGGGCTGAAAGCAGGCCTGGCCCACTTGAATCTTGCTGCAGTTGGCATTTCCAATACCACAGGCCCAATCCATCGCCGCTTGCAGTTCACTCTCTGAGCTTTGCTCGTCTGCGACGCACCACTCCCCCATCACTCCATCTGCACAAAATAAATATTCTTTTCTTTATTTCTTCAAGAAAAGTGATTTTATAAAATAAATTCATTTCAATTTTCAACAAAATCGGATGTATAGTACGTTTTGAATAGCTCGATGCTATAAAGGATGGAGGACATTTGTAGAGACGAGTGTTTTGACAAATGGGGTTTCTTAATAAAAAACTTAGACCAAATATTGAAAATTTATTAGGGGGTGAGACAAGATTGAGATATAATGTTACCTGATTTTTGTACATAGTTGATGACAAGCAAGACAGCAAGGAGAGAGCATATCTTGAGTGCTGACATCTCTCTCTCTCTCTCTCCTAATGTAACAGTAGGCAGTAGAGTCCCTTGCTCTACTCATATATATACTTAGATATTTAGGGGTATTTTAGGAGTGTAGAGTACACGTGAGTATTGGTCGGAAAAGGCTGAAAAAGACGTAAAAGACGTAAAACAAAGGGCTCGGACTACTAAAACAGATCGCACTTGTTTTGAGCAAAAAAGAGAATCAGATTCTGGGGTGTGTGTGTGTGTGCATGGCAAATGCAATCACATGCATGCTTTATGGCCGTTAATCCAAAAGCCCTTTTCACTTCTTGCAATAATCTATATATTTCCATCTTATAATTACCCTCTTTTGCTCCGCTATCATTGGTTATTGATTGCCTCTCCTTTCGGAGTTTGCTTGTGAGGAAGAATATGACTTGGGCTATTGGGCCGGTCTGATTTTGGGCCATGCTTTTAAGCCGAATTAATTTTTAATGTTAGCCCAATGAACTGACACTTTTGACACCTCTAACTCTAATCAAACTTGAGCTAGACCCAATTACACACTTGACTCATTTTTTATGGCTCAACTCGTCTAGTTTACAACCCTAAATATTCAATTCGAGTCTACGTGTACTGATGAAATGAAACAAGACGAAAACACAGTACATAATAAAGAGGGTGGTATTATTAAAGTTAACATAAAGTCGAAAATTGCAGCCCAAAGTTGATTAACTAGCTAAGATTCCTGCACAGGTAGGCACACATAAGGTACTTGAGGGGGGCGTGGACACAAGTCTCAGGACACGATCAAATGAAAGCGCGATGTATGGGTTGGTTGTCGTTACAACGGGTTCCTGTTCACATCCTTGTACAATAAGTAGCGCGTCTTGGACTTTCCTAGTGCAGCGTACCTGAACACAAACAACACTCAATCATGTCAGTGTCAGTCAATGCCATGTCCTATGCTCGATTACTCACCATTGAGGGACGAATGGCGCCATCCAAATTGTGTCGCCAGCTTCAACTGGATACCTGTCCACACAAATCACAACCATGCTTCTGTTATCGAACAATACACAAGCAACTAGGCAAAGGCGGTCTTTTAGGAACAAAAACGTCATTATATACCAGCTATCACCTAAGCGGTAAATGCCTTGCCCCTCGAGAAGCAGTAGACCATGCTGGTTATAGTGAACTTCCTGCAAAAATGTCGAATATGTATGCAGATGCACCACTAAATTGAGCATTCCTTGAACGTGTTTTAACAGAAAAAGATCAAACATTATGTCCTCTTTGGCTGTGCACCAACATGGTAGAAAGATTTTTGAAGCCAAAGGGAGTGTACCTTTACATTGAGAAATTCACCGGGTTGAAAATCCATTATCTGCCAAACACAAGTTTAGCAAATGCAAGGGGGAGAGCCATGCATCACCAAATATGAGGCATAAACTAATTTGATTTGGAACTTACATGGATGTTAAAATCATAACCCAAAGAAGTGGGAAGAAGCTTCCTAAGCTGAAAAACCTGACACGGTCAACAGAAATGTGAAACATCTGTTATTGTCCCAAAACAAGCTTAGATTTCAAATTTCTTTTCCTAATTAACAAGTTTACACTGTTCTTAGTGTTACCTCGCCTGGAGTTTCGAGAAGGAGCTGCTCACTTGTTGAGCCAACTATCTGCTCAGGAGCATGATTTCCCAAGTAGTCGTACCTGGGAGAAGTGAAGAACTATGGCTGTTAACCTTTGATGAAAAAGGAGGAGTTATCCTTGTTAAGCAAAATGAAGAAAAAACGCCATAACTAAGTGGTAAACAGGGAACGGAATAGGTGAAATATTAAGATGAAACCTTCACTCGAGTAAAACAAGTGTAGCAGATGCACCAGAGTCCAATGAGTGTTTCGAATTTGGAGGAAGATAAGCGTATGAATCAACCTGCATTTTTTAACAAGAAGCTGCTGAGGTTTTTATGTATAAGGCTTATGCAAACCAACGGTCATTTGAAACTTTAACCAAGAAGAATTGGCTATAGCTTCATAGTTGTAGTTTAGCTCTAATACCTCTAGCTTGTGCTTAGCGCCTGATGTATCAGTGAGAGTCACCGCACCGTGAAGCACAAATAAGAACCTGATTGTGCAAGCATAGACATACCATAGTTTTCATTAGATGTCAAGTAAAGCTCCAAGTTGACCATGAATTGCTTCACGAGGATATGAAAATTCTTAGCGTAAAACCAACCTCTCAACATCCTTCGGTGGGAGTCCCGATTTTGAATTTTCTGAAGAAAACAAAGTGTCAGCATTTCAAATTTTATCGAGAAAAAGATTGACTGAGTAGTACATCAGAACTTCCGATTTGAGTTAAGAATAAGACGTCAGTTTAGTGTTGAATTTCACCTTGCATCTTTGCCAAGTACATGACAAAATGTGAGCCCATTGAAGGTGTAATGAGATAAGCACCCAATGTGTCACTCCTGGAAAACGGTACACAACGATTACGAAATCTCTGCCAATACCATCTATGAGTTAGCAGAAAAATCAAGATCAACATACCACTCGGGCAAAGGGCCGAAGACATGACTTTCAGGAGTGATCAAAGCATGGTCACTCTTGTACACGCTACGCGTGAACCCCGGCAAGTCTAGAAACAACACACACAAATCAGTCAACACTTCCATTACCAGTTCCTAATTTATTTTCTTTCTTTTCATCCTCCCCATCAAACACCAAATTGAACAGCATTTTGATTTAATCCAAAATCCCATCACAGAAACACAATACAGAACAATACAGTTCGGTGAAAAAAGAGCACTTGACATAATTCAAACATATTATATGCCCACATACATGCATCAAATGTAAAAACCAACAAATTCATTCAGTCCCAGAAAAAGTAAAAAGGAAAAAGAATCATTCTGTATGAACGAAGCCATTTCTTCACAACAACGATACTCATCATTTCCTTCTTTTACCTTATCTTCTTCCCAGCAAACACCAAATTCATTAGCATTTCAATTTTGTCCAAAATATCCAAGCCCACAACTAAACACAATACAAAAAAAAAATACTATTTCCCAACACACAATCATCAAATGTCATCAACAAATTCATTGAGTTCCCCAAAAAAGTAAAAGGGAAAAAAAAAACCCTTTTTCTGAATCAAACTGACCTTTAAGATGAGAGGGTGAGAGAGTTGGGTTGGTGGCCTTCCAGTAGAGTGGCTGCTCCTCCAAGATTGACGGCGCAGAGCAAAACCCTTCTTGGCAGAATGAGATTCTTACATCACCTGCTCAATATGAATCCAACCTTTATCATAAAACCGCCAAAATTCTTGAAAAAATGGTTAAAAAGCGAGCAACGTTAGATAATTATGCATACTTTGAAAGATTAGAGCAATGAAGAGAAATTGAGCTGAAAATGCAGAGAAAGATTGCATAGTGTGATAGGATACGCAACCCAGTCCACTATAAGTCCGGCCCAACAGCGACAAATTCGACCCACCAAAAGTCTAGCCCAGCCCATAAGCCAACAGCTCGGCTATGAAGGAGCTCGGCCCACCAGTCAGCTCGGCGATAAGGGAGTTCGGA
>JAYDZE010199763.1:0-21047 GCA_034509125.1 Monilaria moniliformis
CTAGGCACGGAACCGGAACCGGAACCGGCGGTTCCGGAACCGTGAACACCCCTAGATCAACCTGCAACCCTCTCAGAATATGATAGAAGTTTCTTAAAAGAGTAGTAATAATATCGTGTTTTTAATTCCGGAAAATCTGATTGCATTTAAAACGTTTTGTTGCATGTTATTAGCTTCTGGTTTATAAATGAGTAAAACCGGCCCAAGCTTTAAAATGAAAAGTACAGTTAAAAAATTCTCAGAAAAAATACAATTAATTAATGTATTTTGGGAAACTCATTCATGAACTGCTTCTATCAAGGGATTCCATGAATTCTCCCTAATTTGGAAACGTTACTTCCGACCATGTAATGATTTTCATATGCTAAATGTTTGAAAATTCAAACATGGATGCCGCGCCGGTATTGCATAAATCATAATATGTCGATACATTAATTTCTATTTTATTTATCGATACGTTAATAAATATGAGTTTGTGAAATAAATATGAGGTTAAAATTGTTAGTAAATATTATTCAGTCATGACTTGTCGACTTAATTATCTCATTACAGTGTTCGGTTCTTCATTCTTTCCATATGTCGAATTGTATCTACCCTTCAAAAAAAATAAAAAAAAATAGAAAATTAATGTGCTGAGCACATATTCCATTCTTGTTGAAAGACCACCTAGTCAAACTGTATTGTTGGTGGGCTCCCAACCAAATATTAACGTACATTGAGTGCTTGGATAATATTGATTTCAAAGTAAAATATCGAATAAACAGAAAAGAGAGGAAAAATTAACCGACTACCTATAGATTCTTGTTTTGTTTCATTTTTTTTTTCTTTCAAACCAATCAAAGTATATGTTCCTAATTATATAAATGAGATGAATGAACTGTGTAACCAAATCTCAATAAAGTTAAACCATCAACACTAATGATTCTATCTAAGTAACCTCTCACCATCAACACTAAACGTTAGAATATTTGGACGTTCTGTTCGATGCACCTAATTCTAATCCAGTTGTTCAAACCATCCAATTTTGTTGACCAAAACTCTACCCCTCACCCCACACGTCCCCCCCTCACCCCCTCAAGAAAAAAGAATTAGAACATTTTGACCAGCCAAACATGGAATATGGTGGCCATAAAGATATCTACGTTTTGACCAGGACTATGTACAAGTCTACCTTACTACAGTTCTCCATCCAACCTTATTTGGATTGGTGCCTTAAGAAAAAAGCAATTTCATGTTTGAGAAATAGTAGGACAAGATTCAACATGTGTTCAATGTTTAAATTTGAGAAAGAGCGACGAAATAGAAGTTTCAATATTTGATTAAGTTCAATAGAACAATTACCATTAATTGAAGGTATTACCAACTTTTACTGGAGTAAAGATAATAATAGCACTCGTACAAATCATTTCATTGTTGATTAACTAACTCAGACATATTTCATATAATAGCACTCATTCCCTTAGCCATTTTATTACATTCAAACGATATATCATCTTACTACAACCCATTTAAGAAAAACTTCATTAAAATATAGAATGTGTAAAAATATCATCACTTATTAAATTTCCAACATTAAAATAATCATATTAATACATTATTTAGCGATTCAATAGTGTCAAATTCAAATTTGATCTTCTAAATGAACTTACATGGATATTTTTTATGATTGATATCCAAAAAGCTCAACTCATTAACGATTTCCCCCATGTTGATGTCAAGAGATCAGATGATCCCTTAGCGCAACTAATACATTTAAATTGTCTTGATTCCTACAAAAATAAAAAGATAAAGAGAAAAATAGAATTATTATATATGTCCCACTAACAAAAATCAATAATGTGATAGATTAACGACAGTTGGTCTCGGTTGCCTTTTGATCATTCGTCACGTATATGTGTGTACATTGTTTGTTATATAGCGTGTACACACACACAAATTTATATAATAAAAAATAGAAATGCTATTTTATGACATAAATTCTAAACTAGTTGGTAAACTATATAGTTCCTTAAATTAATGTAGTGCGTGATATTTACATTGTCCATATAAAGGCCAATTATAAATCTACGACTTATATTGAATTCAACTATTTATTAATAAATAATTTTCTGATTTTGACGACTCATAAAAGAAGAAAGGACATATCTCCACTCAAGCTTAAACTTAAGCCAACATCCTTCTTTTATTGTACAAGATGTGAAGAACAACGGGCAACATATTTTTTCTCAACTTAGCTTCTCCACAGTAAAATACTTTTGCAAGGATATAATTAATAAGGTTATGAAAATAAATTTAATATATTTTTAATGCGTGATTTAAGTGTTGGGACATTTAATAAAAAATGGAGGGAGTATATAAGGGCATCCGCAATGGGCTTGGCTTGCTCTGTCTCTGCCGGACGGGACGCGCACGAAGTGCGCTGCAGTTGGGGTGGCGGGATGGGCGTCATGAGGCTGAGGGAAAAGGGGAGGGCCTCCCGCCACGCTCCCCTCGCCCGGCAGCCAATGGGGTGGAGATTTTGCCCTTTTAATATTATTTTTTTTGAATCGCGGAAATTCGAAAAAAAAGATATATTTTTCCAACGGGAAAAAATGGCTACTTCCTCATTTTCTGTATTAATACACACTCCTATAAATACCCTACATTCCCCCACTACATTTTCAACACCTATTTCATCTATTTCTCTCTCAACTTCATATTCTTCATCACATTCTTTCAATTTTCAAGTGCAAAAATGTCTGGCGACGACAACCAACCACAATGGCATGATTGGTTCGTGAATGAGGCCTACGGGGCATACATGTCGGGCTCCGCTCACTCTGTAACCGATCCCCACGACGTCCCCACGCAACACGAGCTCCCCACTCACGATGAGATCCCCACGCAACAGTTGGACGACATCCAACTGTCCGACCAGCCGACGGGCCGCGAAGTTCGAGCGGCATACACCTTGGATGAGACAAAACGAATCTTCGAGATGCATGTCAACACTAGTGGGGATCCCATCGTCGACAACCAACAAAAATCTAAAGTTATTGGGAAATGGTTGCCGCTGCATACAACGGCAGCAGACCAGAGGGCGTCCCGGCACGCACTCAGAAGATGATTCGGGCTCATTTCAACCGAGTTAGCCCAGAAATCTCCAAGTTATGCGGCATCTACAACAACTTGGAGAAGGATTGGCCAACCGGCGCGAGCGAGGTCAATATTTCGAAAGCCGCTATGCAGGTCACCTAAACGACAACGATAGACCATTCAAGTACGTCGCCATTTGGAACAAGGTCCGAAGCATCGACAAGTGGGTGGGTAGCCTCGATTCGGCGATGAAGCGCAAGAAGCACACCTCGAGCGGCCACTGCTCCACGAGTGGTGGCGAAGGATCTGAAGGCACGAGCTCGGAGGCGTCGGCGAGGTCGGGTCGAGCCCGTCCGATCGGAACGAAGGCGACGGAGAGAAAGGGAAAGCGCCGGCTTCAAGCAGTGCAAATTCGGAGGCGATGGCGGCGGCCAACAAGACGCTAATGTACAACTTGTTGGTGAAAACATATTCCAAAGACATTAGCACTAGAGATTGATCAACAACCTCAAGAAGGATTTGAGTATGTTGCTGAAGGATTATGATTTTTAGGAATTTTAATAATGTAATCTTATGATTTTTATATTATGTAACTTTTTATTTTTAAATTAGGAAAATTTAATTATGTAATTTTTGATTTTAAATTATGTAATATTAAGAATTTTAAAATATGCAATTTTAATTTTTTAATGAATTTGGTCTATTTTATTAAACCAAAAATTGAATTTAATTAGAAAATGTGATAAATCTAATAAATAAGAAATGAATAAAAAATTAAAAGAGAATACCGATGAATAGTTAAGGGAATGGACGGTTAAAGGATGAGGAATGCAGATAATGTCTCTTAGTTAAGAGATGAAGTAAAAAATGTTATAGAATACATAAATAATAGATGAATAGTGTAAAAGAAGGAATAGTGTAAAAGAAGGGACGATTAAATGGTAAGACTGTGGATTAGTTAACTAAATTTATACAAGGCATAAGAGAGAAGAGGAAGCCCATAATTCCGGTGTGCCGTAGGGTCTTACCCTATAGCTGGATTTACAAATATCCAAACAACATCTTCCAGCCGTCAATTCAGATCCAGTAAATCTTAGCTGTTCTCTCCAAACCAAATCCAGCCGTTAGATCTAAAATAGGAAGCGGGTCCCACGTCCACCACCGCGTATCTGCTGGGCCCACTCGTAGCTGCTCTTCCCAATCGACGGCTAGCATCCATCGCCACGCCCACCAACGGCTCAGATTCGGCATTGTCAAATACAACGCCACACGTTGAATCCACCCTAGATCCCTCACACACTTGCTCTCTTTTATTGCTCTCGCCAGCCGACTGCGCAAACCTCTTCTCTCCGAGTCCTGCCCCTCTCTCTCCCATACCTGGTTTCTTCGACCAGGTAACCTAATCTTGCGAGGATTTGAACTCAAGCGGAGAGGTGATTTTTGTTGCGGAGTCGACATGAACGGCGGGGATTTGAACCAGAACCAGAACCAGAACAGCCAGCAGCAGCAACAGCAGCAGATACAGCACCAGCAGTGGATGGCGATGCAGCAGTACCAGCAGCAGTGGATGGCGATACAGTATCCGGCTATGGCGATGCAACAGCACATGATGTACAATCAACATTACGTCCCGTACTACCACCCGCAGCAGCAGCAGCAGTATCAGCAGCCGACGCAGGGGCAGAAGCAGAATAATCAGATTCAGAACGGCGCTGAAGATAACAAAACGATCTGGATTGGAGATCTCCAGCAGTGGATGGATGAAGGTTATCTCCAGTCGTGCTTTTCTCAATCTGGAGAGGTAATGAAAGGTTTCTTTCTCTTTCTTCTTCTTTTTCTTGTTCTTCTTTTCTTTTTTAATTTTTTTAGTTCGGAGATTCATTGGCTTCTTGTTTGGTGTATGATATTACTTATTCGATGGATAGTGGTGTATGCTTAGTGTTATAATTTAATAGAGAAGTTATGTTGATAGAATTGTGTTTTTGTTGGATTCTTTTAGTGAATCTTATCGATCTCGTTTGACAAAAAGAACTTCGCCTCTCACCGCTAAGACAGTCGTCTTGGATTGAGAGATGAAATCCTTCCCAATTGTGTTATCTTGCCTTGAACGTGAAAATTGTATCTGTGACGATTAGAAGAACAACAATTTTTTTTTAAAATGTGCAAATACTTCATGATTCTAAATGAAAATCGAACCACTCTTAATTAACATATTAAGTAGTTAAAAGAAATTTAATGCTAGATTGAAGTCCTATTTGAGTTCATTGAGAACGCAAGTATCCAGAACTTTGGTCCTTCAAGATCATAACAAAGTTCGCTGTGTATTGTACAGACTAATAGTTCTTTGGAAAAGAAAAACAATGTAAATTTCTTTTAGACTTACGACTACAACTTAGATATTGATTGTACCTTTTTTTGGTATATGATGTCTGATTGAAATAAATAATGTAGATGCATTATGACCATGTCATAACTCCACATAGATTACAGCATTAAAAACTTACCAGCATCCGTGACAGTGTCCTGGCGAATGGCTTGGATTAATCAATTGTTGCTTTCACATGTGTTTTTACCAACATTAGTCCATTAATTATGTAAATAGAAGATACTATGTAATAGTCATTGTACCGTCCGAACCCCTTAAAGACAGTAAAATTTTGTTGTCCTGCTGCTCCTGCATTACCATGTTTCCCTCTTCTCAACTTGGTTTTGTCTGGCTGACAGTATAAGTAACATACATATACTTCTTGAGGGTATGGAGTTAAATGAATGAAATAACTTTGACAAGCAAGACACATGATGCTAGTTCTTTTATTAGCTGGTAGGGCCAGATGATTGGGAGATCCTGTCACATTTATCAGATTTGTTTTCTGAACATAATGATGATATGCCACTACAATTCATAGAATATAAAATCTATAGTTTGTTGTTTAGTTTCTCGCAATGGATTGTGCATTGAATAATGCAGAAAAGACAACACACCTATGGCACGAATACGCTATGATTTTATGCATTGATAGTATAAACAAAATATGGTTGGATTGTTGTGAATCATTTGATTTTTATGGGTTAATCTAATCTTAAGATGCTGAAAAATTGAAAAAGGCTGAAACAAAATTTGTTAAATTAGTTTGTTTAGGTCCACTTAAAGGAACCAAACAGACATCTTTTAACAATTCCAATGAATTAATTTGAGAATAATTTTGGGTTCTAAGGTTTTGAAATGGTGTCTACTAATTAGCTGGAAATTAACTTGTAATGAAGAATCACCAATGCATAAAATTATAATGTTTCCACTTGGTAAATTGCCTTCTCAGAATGTTTACTTGCACAAACTTATTGGGCTAAAATTTTATTTTGTATTTGGTGTATCCCTTGATAGGTATTATCTGATACCCATCGAAATAACCTTTCTCTTTCCCAGAAGATACAAACTTTGTGTGATTATAGCTTCATGTGAAGACCTGAGTTAATGATGTGAATGCATGGTGATCCACTGATCCATAAGATGAATCATTACATCTGATAATTCTCCTTAAATGTATTGGAACATGTATAGCTTTATACGAAATTTTGATTTGCTCTTTATATTAATAACATCTTATATCTAAACATGCAGGTTGTCTCAGCCAAGATAATCCGCAATAAGCAGACAGGTCACTCTGAGAGATATGGATTCATTGAGTTCAGTTCTCATGAAGCTGCAGAGAAAGTTCTGCAGAGCTTCAATGGAACCACCATGCCGAATACTGAGCAACCGTTTCGCTTAAACTGGGCAGCCTTTAGCACTGGTGATAGGCGCCCTAACACTGGTGGTGGTGATATTGGTTCTGATCTGTCAATATTCGTCGGAGATTTGGCTTCTGATGTTACTGATGCAATGTTGACTGACACCTTTGCTAGTAGATATCCATCTATAAAAGGTGCTAAAGTTGTGGTTGATGCAAATAGTGGCCGTTCAAAAGGTTATGGGTTTGTCAGGTTTGGAGATGAAAATGAGAGAACCCGAGCCATGAATGAAATGAATGGTGTTTATTGTTCTAGCAGACCTATGCGAATTGGTGTTGCAACCCCTAAAAAGACTTCACCACAACAACAACAATATTCTTCCCAAGGTGCAAATTACATATTTGTGTTATATTGTCTTTTATTATCTACTGGTGGTTCTGGTAATCCGCTGAATAGATTGCTGTAGCAAAAGATTTCAGTTTAGTTGAACTGGTCCTTCGATTTGTATGAATAAGACATCACTCTTGGTGCAAAATAAATTTCACATGTTTTCAATTAGAGTTTGTAGTCTTATCCACTATAACATTTTTATTTCACTTTCTTGATTTAGCTGTCATATTGGCTGGTGGTGGTGGTGGATATGCAAATGGTGTTGTCCCCCAAGGTCAGTCTGAGAATGACTCAGCTAACACAACAGTAAGTCCTGGACCTCTTGTAGAAGTCACTTGTCTAATGCTAAGTTATTAAATAATCTATATTGTCCATGCTTCTTGTAGATATTTGTGGGAGGACTTGACTCTGATGTAACTGATGAAGAGCTCAGACAGTCTTTTACTCCATTTGGAGAGGTTCTCTCTGTGAAAATACCAGCTGGAAAGGGATGTGGATTTGTTCAATATGCAAACAGGTCAAATCTAATGTTTATTTTGCTAGTAGACTGTATGAAATGTCTGCCCTTGCCAAAAGAATGTACAAAACATTGCATAAAATATGTTTGGTCAAATAAAAGATTTATGGTTTGGTAATTAAGTTCGTTGGTCCGCATAATTACTACAGGGAGGTGCTTATCCCAATCAAGTACCTGTAGATGGTGTGAGTTTTGATATTGAAACTGGAGGACAGGCTTTTCCTTCCGTTCTCTTTTTTCTTAAATTTTTGAATTTTATCTTATTTATGAAAAGATGGCGTTTGCTGTTCGATTTCACTTTTTTATTGGACTAATTATATAAATATGCACAGTATTCGTTTAACTGATTGTGGATTCAATATGTAGTTGTATGTCCTATCTATTGTTGTTTAGTACTGGTGAATGTTTTTTACTATGTGTTAAGTGAAATTATTTAAGTTAGAATATATATTTGATGTATGCATGGAAGTATAATTTTGATTGTTGGGTCAGTGTTGTGATAATGGAAGTTGCGCTGCAAAGTTCGAGATTTGGTTGCATAACCATGGGATGACACTCAATTCTCTCATTGACAGGAGCAACGCAGAGGATGCTATTCAGAGACTAAATGGAACGGCTATTGGCAAGCAGACAGTTCGTCTTTCATGGGGTCGAACTATGGGTAACAAGCAGGTAAGTCTTTCACCTTCAAGTCTTGCTGTGTGATTGGAGTAGTCCTGGTATGTTCCTGCTTCGGATTACACTGATTAGCCTTGAGAGAGTGGAATCTTTTCATGACAAATACAGTAAGTTTGTTGAACCAACCAGTACCTGAAAACTATTTCTACTAATAAGCAATTGCTATTGCTGCATTCTCGAATTGGAGATCTTTTTTTTTCTTTTTTCTTTTTTCCAAATGAGGGTTCTGATGCTTTTGAAATGTAACACAAATTCTGTCAGTAAATAATATCATAGAGAACTCTGCTTATATATTTTTGGTCAATCATTATATTTGGCAGTCGAGGATGGATGCTAATGGTCAGTGGAACGGGGCTTATTACGGGAGGCAAGGTTACAACGGCTACGGATATGCCGCAGCAGGCCCTTCATACGGGCCTACTTCAAATGGTCACGAGAATCTCCAGCAGCCAGTAAGCTAAAACCCGCTCTGCCGTGTCTTAGAGCTCTTATTTATCGAGGGAAAAATGTATCCAAACCCAGATGTCTGGGAAAAAAGAATTTTGTAGCTGGATTATATACCGCGTGATACTTGCTTACTTTTTCTTTTCTTTTTCTTTTTCCTTTATTTGAACTTAAGTTTGAGATTTTTACTTTTGAACAGAGACATAATTACTCTAGTTTTTTACCTGCTCATGATTCATTCTTTGAGGACCCATAATGATGAACAGAAAATTGTTGTACTATTATTTTGCACTAGTTAGGAACGTCTCCATAATATAGTTAATGACTACGGATGGCATTCTAATTGCGCAGTTTGTTTATGATTTAAAGTCACTAGTTTATTTCGTATTGTTACGTATAATATTAATAAACAAATGCATAACAATAATATATCATAATTTTCTTAAATTAAATATATAATTGGGTTATAAAAAGAAAACCAAATTATAAAATAAAATTTGTTCATAATAGGCATGAATTTGGCTGTTAATGTGGTATTAAACTATATCAAGTTTGTTATGTCAATAATTTTTAATCATCTTCTCAAGGCTGCATACATGTGTTTGAGACAATAGAAAGAAGACGCATGCCAACTATTGCATATTTATGCGCTTCATCTCATCTTCATTTTTGGACAAAATCACAAACGCAAACTCGATGTATACCATTCTCATTCTGCAACAGATTTTTCCATCCAAGACAAGCAGGCAAAGAATAGAAACAACTACGAATAGTCAAAACCGATTAAGCCGGCTGTTAACCCATCCCTTTCTTAATTATAATAATAATAATAATAATCTATATTAAGTTTATTCTTGCGTTGAGACTATTCGCATGTCACCAATCTAAAAGTCCAAACACTGTAGGCCCTCAAAGCCAAAATTTCTATGAGTTGTAAAACAAGAAATTTACATAGCCGCTATATAAAACAAGAATGTTGCTCCTATTCCATTCACTGAAAGCATGATTAAAGGTGCAATTCTCTTCCTCTGTCTCTTCTGCATTGCAGCCTATGCAGAATGCTACGGTGGGAGAGGATACGACCCTCTCCGAGTGCTGCAAAAATCACCAAGAAGATCAAGAAAATCACTCCAACATCACACTGAAGATGTCCTAAAATCAACTGAATACTCACCAGTTTACATAGCATCTCAGGATGGTCTCAAGGAAGCTGACATGATTGTATCCCTGCCCGGCCAGCCAGCTGTCGGATTCTCACAATATTCCGGCTATGTCACAGTCGACCCCACTGCTGGCCGCGCCCTCTTCTACTACTTTGCTGAAGCTGAGGACGCCTCCACCAAGCCTCTCGTGCTGTGGCTGAATGGAGGTCAGTGTTTTAACAGTTTCTTGATTGTAATATGATCTTTCTTCCTTTTTCTTTATTTGAGTATTTTTTTTTTTTTTTTTGTGGTCATGCGACATGCAGGGCCTGGCTGCTCTTCACTAGGGGCAGGAGCAATGACAGAACTCGGGCCGTTTCGCGTCAATCCAGATGGGAAAACGTTGTGGTACAACAAGTATGCTTGGAACAACGGTGAGTTCTAGTGTTTGATTGACATTTTAGTACAACTTTTGGTGCTGATTCTTGAAAACTGATTGCAGTGGCGAATGTGATGTTCTTGGAATCTCCTGCTGGTGTGGGATTCTCGTACTCAAACAGATCATCGGACTATGTCACAGGCGACAAACAGACCGCGGCAGATTCTTACACCTTCCTAGTGAACTGGTTGGAGAGATTCCCGGAATACAAGACCAGAGATTTGTACATAACCGGAGAGAGCTACGCTGGCCATTATGTGCCTCAGCTGGCTGATTTAGTCCTCCAAAACAACAAGATGACAAACCAAACAGTCATAAATTTGAAAGGCATTGCTGTAAGTCAAACAGCCCAATAGTTGTGCTCTTAAAAAGTAGAGATGTTTAAAGATATTGTTTTTTGCCAGATTGGGAACGCCTACATCGACTACACGGATAGGTGGGCGGGCACGTACGACCATTTCTGGACTAGTGCGCTCATATCAGATGAGACGCACCAGGGGATTCTGGAAAACTGCAACTTCACGTCGGATGCTACCATTTCGGATGTCTGTAACGACTACCAAGATAAGGCGTTTGAGGAGAGCGGAGACGTGTATATCTACGACATCTATGCGCCCTTGTGTGGCTCTGGTTCTACTGCTCCACCGGTACTATTTGTCCTTAACTTAAATATATAGTTGGAGATCATGATTAGTAATGGTAATTGTTGTTGTGAATCAGATATCTGGTTATGATCCCTGTTCAGATGTATATGCAACCACTTACTTGAACACACCGGAAGTGCAGAAGGCTCTCCATGCTAACACCACAGGCCTTCCAGGCCCATGGCAGGGTTGCAGGTATTAAACTATATATATGTAAAGACATAATAGGCAGAAACCGTCCTTTTCCTAGTATGTAAAACTCAATCTGAACTAATATAGTAAACAGTGGTCCGATTAGATTTTACATACTATGGCATGAGAAGTTTCTAGTTGATCCTCAACCTTTCTACTTCTTTCTTTCCAGGAATTACTTTTTTATTCCTCTTCGGGATGTCCCAAAAATATAGTTCAGTTTCTTAATTAATTTTTCTACTAAAATAATTATCTTATTTAATGTTTCTGAAAATGGTGCGTGGAATATTAAACAAAAGCAACATAGATAATGTAGCATTATGTATTGTCCATTATTTCGTGTGTAGTGATCCCATAAACGAAGAGTGGCAAGATGAACCTCTTACTGTTCTACCAGTGATTGAGAAGCTGATGGCGAGCGGTATACGCGTCTGGATCTACAGGTGAGCTGAGTGAATGAATCCATTACTCAAATGAATTAATTAATTGCAAATAGTTGATGCATGTATTGGAATTGCAGTGGAGATACAGATGGTATTATTCCAGTAACGACGACCAGATACTCAATGCCTAAACTAGGGGCAGCAGTGAAGACTCCATGGTATCCATGGGAGTTTGAAGGCGAGGTAATATATATATACATATATATATGTTGCCATGTTGGAAATAACAAATCATAATAGGGTTATATCTAGTTAACTGATTGTTGCTTATAATATCAAATGGGGTCGAGGAACATTTTTTGTTTTCTTTGAGCTTATCTTCACAGCTCATAAGCTGTTGTCAAACAATTCTCAAGAGCATATAAGTTGTTTTAAGGAATTTATATATAAGCTGGGCCAAAGATTAACAAAGGGTGTGCTTGTGTAGGTGGGAGGTTATGTGGTTGGATATGAGAATGTGACATTCGTGACCATAAGAGGAGCTGGCCATTTCGTTCCAAGCTATCAGCCTCAGCGCGCTCTTGCTTTCTTCTCCAACTTCATTGAGGGAAAGCTACCTCCTGCTCAGAAGAACTAAATACAATTTCAACATATACAATTGCTGTAGCTTTTTAATTATATAAGGAGAGATGACATGTGTAAACTTGCATAATCATCTTAATTGTTGTACCATTTTCAAAACTTCATATATATATATATCCATATAAAAAAGAAAATTTTCTTTATTGCATCTACCTTCATTTCATGTTCATTTCTGTTTTTAATTAGTGCATGCCACATGCTATTGTATATTTATCTAGTAAAATAGTAATAACATCATTCTACAACAAAGGTCTAACGATAAGAGCTAAAAAATAGACACAACTGAAAACAGTCAAAGCCATCTTTTTCTTGATAGCATACAAAATTTTGGCATGAGACACGAAACTGACGCGAGCAGGCCCTGAAACCAAATTAGAAATCACTTTTAAGACAGTGATTATCTATGATTATAAGCAATAACAAAGTGCTAAAAGACATCTACTTCATGTATTAATATATTTTCTTTCTTTGGAAAATCGTTAGGTATATATGAATATGTTAGATATCAATGACTTGATTGATAAAATAGTATCACGTTAAGTACTATGTGGAGTAACTATGGATATAGCAGTAATAGCCGTGTGTAGGTGGATCCACTCATCAAGTTCCCATTATAATAGAGAATTCACACAAGAAAAATCACTTGTCATTCATAAGTATGTAAGTCCAATTTCTAATAAATCAAGATAACCATTTGTCGGAACTTTATCTGTTGGAATTCTACTAAGAGGTACGTTAGAAATTGTCAAAGAAACAAGTATTTTTTTTATATCTATTAATTAATTCTGATAATGTCTGCACATAAGATATGTTTGATTTAGGGTAAATAGTAACATGGTACGTCTCATGGACCTAAAATGTATGAGCTTAAATAAATATATATATATATATATATTTATATATAATAGATAGATAAGATCACTATTTTGGAGTCGAAGGTCATCCTTAGATTTATCCGGTGTAGGACTTTGGTTGCATAACCAACACCAAAAAGATTGTAGCCACTCGATATAATTGAGATGTATTATATGCTTCAAAACTAAATCTTAAGCACGTCTTCACCATATTATTCATGTTTATTTATAAATTATAATCGATCGAGATTCTACCATCCATCTAAACGAGTAAATCAAAATCTACACCTTCGCCGGCTCAACTTCTTTAAATTTTTTTTAAAAAAAAAAAAAAACCAAAAACCAGCAACTGCGATATACATTTTGAAAGATCCACCCACACAATGTGCATGCATTAATAAAATAAAATACAAATATACATAAATTAGATATATTACTCTAGGCAGAGTGCGATTCATCATTCCCCCGCTAATCAAAGTAAATATTACTCAATCAAATTACTCGATCAAAAAAAGAAATTAATCATAGTTTGTGTATCTAATTAATTTAGAGGTGTCTCGTCATTCCGTGGCTGGATTCTCAGAGTGTTAATCTATTTATTTTTTTCAAAATTGAGATTTTTAAAGTGAAAATATGAGTTAGTTGGGCATATATTTTTTGGAAAAAGCTAAAAGCTGGGAGACAAATTATGATTAACCTTTAAAAGAAACTATAGGAACAACATGTTTTTTCATTGTAGTTTGATGTTAAAATGTGTGTGGTGAAAACTTACCAATACATCATAGTATTGGTAGTCCTTATCAATTGCCGTTATACTTTTTCAACAATGTTGAGTGACTAAAATTGTGTCGTTTAATCAACTGAACCAAGTGAAGAAAACAATAACAATGAGCTGGTAGAAAACGAACTAGGCAGCTGCCGGCGCCTCTCATTATTTATCTTGATTGAATAGTCTTCCTTTAAGCCCAAGACAAATGAAACAGCATTAGACTTCTTTCCATGTTTGCATCGTCTCAATCACTGTCTTCTTCAATCTGCCCAAATTCCACTTAAATCTTTCTTGTTATATAAGTGTCGCAAACATGTCTGCACATTCATCACTATACAAAGTGCTATCGTGTCTCTTCTCTTTCCAAAAACTAGAAATGAAAGGTGCAGTGATCATCTTTCTCATTAGTGTTCTGTGCCTCTGTGCCTCTGTGCAATGCTACGGTGGCAAGAACCGCGATCCTCTCGGGGAGCTGCTGAAAGGCCACAAGAAGAAGAGGTTGGAAACATTTGTAGTCGAGCAAGCTACAACTGAGTACTCGCCGGTCTACATGGCGCCTCAAGACGGCCTAAAAGAGGACGACAAGATCGTGGGGTTGCCGGGGCAGCCGGAGGTGAGCTTTCCTCAGTATTCTGGATATGTGACAGTTGATCCTAGCGCTGGACGCGCACTTTTCTATTGGTTCACCGAGGCCGAGGACTCCTCCACCAAGCCACTTGTGTTGTGGCTCAATGGAGGTTCGCTTAGTCTTACTTATATTCTATTTACATTTGAAATTTCACACAGTTTATTCTGGTTTTGCATGCACGTGAATTAGAAATTCGGCTTTCAGATACACTAACTTTTAATTGTTTAGATTTTTGAATGGTTATCAATTGCTCCCAAGTTAATGATGGGGTGGAAGTCTGAAATGTCTATATGACTTGAACGGCGGCGACATTAATGCAAATTCTGTAAAAAATCAGAATAATTGAAATTCCACGTTTTTTGAGATAGAATTGTTAGTTGATATGCAAAACCAAAATTGAGTAGAAGTCCAATTACCCTTTTACATAATATGTTGATTCCAGAGTAATTTGTGCGAACAGGACCAGGGTGTTCCTCGATAGGAAATGGCGCGATGACAGAGCTTGGGCCGTTCCGTGTGAACGTAGACGGGAAGACGTTGTGGTACAATGACAAGGCTTGGAATACTGGTGAGGCCTAAAATGGAAATATTGAGTAAAAATAGTATTTGCAAGAGAAACTTACTTTCCTGTATTGTAGTGGCTAATGTCCTGTTTTTGGAGTCGCCTGCTGGCGTTGGATTTTCCTACTCGAACACGACGTCTGACTACGTGACCGGAGACACGAAAACTGCAGCAGATTCCTACACTTTCTTGGTGAACTGGTTGGAGAGGTTCCCAGAATACAAAACTCGAGATTTCTACATCACCGGAGAGAGCTACGCCGGTCACTACGTCCCGCAGCTTGCTCAGTTGATCCTAAAAAACAACAAAATGACAAATCAAACTGTCATTAATTTGAAAGGAATCGCAGTAAGTTTCTACATGAGCTGTCTGTTGCAAAACAAACTCTTGTTTGATTGATGATCATGTTTCCAGATTGGGAATGCATACATTGATTATCTTGACGAGGTAAATGGCTCCTACGACTTCTTATGGTCACATGCGCTCATTTCTGATGAGAGTCACGATGGAATCGTCAAATACTGCAACTTCTCGTCTCCTGAAATATCAGACAAATGCGAACAAGCTTTGGATCAAGCAGATGGTGAAGTAGGCGATATATACCCTTATGACATCTACGCGCCTCTTTGTGGTTCAAACTCTACTGCTCCATCGGTACACTACACCACTTGTAGCATTTGTTAGGGCTAATTATAGTTTCTAGCCTAAACTTTCAGCGGTTTTTTTTTTTTTTTTTTTGTGTGAACTTTGAGAAATTATTTTTGCATTGAAAACAGCTGTCTTCATTTGATCCATGCTCGGGTGACTATGTTTTCGCCTACCTAAACACGCCTGAAGTGCAGCAAGCACTTCACGCGAACATCAGTGGAGCTCTCCCCGGGCCATGGGCATCTTGCAGGTACTGCAATCTAACGGCTGAAAATGAAACCAAATGACAAAAAATATAGATTGTACCATACAATGATTAATACTTATTAGTAAACTGCTTTATCTTAATGTAGTGATCTCATAGAGTGGACTGATGAGCCAGACTCAGTTTTACCTGTCATCAAGGAGCTCATGGCTAGTGGCATCAGCGTCTGGATCTACAGGTAACTCACCATATCTGTCGTCTGCAACGACAGACAAGATGATAGTAATCCAAACTAGTACAAGAGAAAAATTTCAACACTCGATTAATCTCACCTACTAAACAAGAATTGTTTACAAAAATGACAGTGGCGACACAGATGGAAGGGTGCCGGTGACAACAACCAGGTACTCGATGGCCAAACTAGGCGCCCCTGTTAAGACACCGTGGTACCCATGGTACTATCAAGGCGAGGTAAATTCAAGAAATCATGCCTTTACTTGTGATATTGGAACAACAGAATGTTTACATATTGTGATATGTTTCAAGGTTGGAGGATACGCAGTGGGATACGAGAACGTGACATTTGTGACCATAAGAGGAGCTGGGCATTTCGTCCCGAGCTATCAGCCTGAGAGAGCGATCACCTTCTTCTCATCCTTCTTGGAAGGGAAGCTGCCTCCCACCAGCTAAACATAAATGGCACAGAACGATTTCAAAGAACATTGTTCTAATTAGCTACCTATCTACCAAAATAATACTTATAATAATAAATGTCTTGTGACCAACTGCCCGCGAAATGGGAATCCAATTCAACGAAGCACTTTTTACTGTTTGTTCATTTGCACAAAACATTGGCCACGCCTTTATCTTAAACTATACTTTTCCTGTAGAGAAAAATGAGAAAAGGAGTTGGACAGTTCGAGCATTTATCATAAAATTATCTTTAATTATAATGCCACCCATTTTTATTTAATTAGTCCCACACTCCTTCAATTTCTTTAGAACCGCACCTGAAATTAAATAATCTGGAAAATGCACTTAATCAAAATTCAAAACAGCTAATAAGTTTTACGTTCTCTAAACTCAAAATGGCATTATCTGTTCAACTGAATGGAGAATTTCTATAGAAGTTTCCATCTTATACACGTTAACTCTGGATCTTCTACATTAAATCTCAAGTTCTCAAATACTAAAATATTAATTCATATTGATTTGAGTACTAGTACCATTTGTGGCACAAATATAATTACCAGTTTTGAGGAAAAGAACAATCATGTCAAAATTAAATTAAGTGTCCATATTAAGCAATTTGAATTAATGTCCCATCTTCAAATTGTGAAACAAATAGGGAAGTTAATTGATACTCATTTTCATACGAATTGATGCATGTTGAGTACCCAACTTGATTGAACTGTATTTGTAGTAGTGACTACTTACGCAATTTTATTTTTGACAATAATTATAATTAACAAAACTTACATGTTGAGAATCAATGATGGACACTTTATGCAATATAGCGTCAAAATACATTTATAATTGATTATTATTTCATTAAATATAGTTCTGGAGTGATTTCCTACTTAAGTAAAAGAATTTGGCTAACTGAAGCTTGAACTGCAACTCTAGAAGCTAATGTAGCATTAAAGGATCGAATTTGAATGAAGCTAGCTTATCTGTTGAAATGAATGGCAATGTCGATAAATCAACTTCTGGCGTCAATACATGTCATCTTCAGTTATTTGAAAATTTTGACTCAAAACTATTAAATGAACAATGAAATTAAGTTTATGCTATATGTTTTTATAAAAAAATCACCATAAAATCAGAATTTGGACTATTATTTAAGAGTAACCTTATATTTACCATGCCCCCCTGGCCTACTAGGCGATCGACCAAAAGCAAGAGCATGATAAAAAATAACACATGCAAAATATTGCCAGCAAAATCTTGCATTTCGCGTGATAGTGAAAATATAACAAAGGACTAGCAATTTTCTGGGCAAATTTCTGGATCTGATAGGATCCATAAAAAGGGTTCTTAAAATGGCAACCTTTTTTTTTAATTTCCCACAATGGGAAAAACGCATCTGGGAGATGCGACTTCACTTAAGTAAAGTCGCATCTCCCAAATGAGATTTCACTTTAAGTGAAGTCTTAATTGGGACATGCAACTTCACTCAGCGAAGTCTCACCCTGCCGAGTGGTGTGATTTTCAGCTTTACCCGGCCAGGTGGTGTGATATTCGGCACCAAAAGGCTGCACCCGGCCGGGTGGAAGCGTCTGGAGAGACAGAAGGTTGCACCCGGCCGGGTGGTGTGGCAAAAGGTCCACCCGGTCGGGTGCCACTCGCGGGTTTGATTTTTGGCACCCGGCAAGGTGCAGCAGTGCGTGGGAAACAGAAGGTTCTACCCAGCCAGGTAGCTTTGGTAAGTTACGCACCCGGCCGGGTGCAGGGTCACGCGAGAGAAAGAAGCTTTCACCCGGCCGGGTGGCTTAGCCAACACCTCTACCCGGTCAGGTGCGCTACACGGGTGCTGTTTTAAACAGCCACCCGGGCGCGTCCACTCCTACATTTCCCTCATTCTCTCATCTTCTCTTCTCTTTTCTCTCAAGCCCTAACCCCCAAAGTTTTCCCCTTTTCATTTTCTTCCTTTAATTCACCACAATTCAACCACATTTCACACCTTACACTCATTTGCACACACTAAATCACACAATACACCTTTCAATCCATCAATTTTTGCATAATTTGCATCTTTTGGGCTCCAACACTTAGATAGAAGAAGTGCTTTCATTTTCTTGATTTCTTCTCAAAGGTATGTCAATTTCTTCTTCCTCATATGTTTTCTTGCTTTAAATTGTTGGTTGATGTGTTTGGATAGCTAGATATTTTCACCTAGGGTGTTAATTTTGTGCAAATTGAGTGAGACATTTCCTTGTGTTGTGGGATTGACCTTACAAATGCAAGTGGGGAGTGGTACATTGTCATAGTTGATGGTTAGGATTGAAGTGCTAATGTTGTTGATCTTAATTGAGAAAATTGTTGAGCTTATTTGTTTTCAAGCATGTTTGCTCTTTTGCTTTGGCTAAAATGTGTGAGGTGCCTTGTTTTATATTTGTGGAAGGTTGTTGTTTTGTGTAATTGTTCTTGTTTAGAATTGGTGAATGTAAGCATTTTGTCACGAATTGATTATCCAAAAACCTTTAAGATTGTGATGTTTTGCTTGCTAATTCTTGTCTTGATTAATGGAGGACGATGTATGCATGCTATGTGTGCTATGTGCTCTATCTTGGACACCATTGGACCTACATGTTTATCATTTTGGTGATTCATAGCATGTATGTTGGGGGGTGATATTATGCTTCACAAATGTTTTTGAAATTAAGTTTGGGGGCGTTTATTAAACACTTGATTGGGGATGTGAGGCTCATTCCGTTCCTTTTTGTCTATAGGTACTATTCATGGCCAACCCTAATCACCCCCGTTACTTCGGCGTCCAACTCCGAACTCCAGAGGAGCGGGCTCGTTGGGAAACATTAGTGAGACTCTCGGTTCAACCCTCCCGCTACCCGGACGATGACGTGCTACGCTCCCTCGGCATCCAACAATGCTTTTGGGAGTTGTGCGCGGTGGGTGGCCTCACTACGTTGTTCAGATGGCAGCAAGACTCCTTCCGTTGTCTAACTCTCGAGTTCCTCACGACGCTACGCGTGCACACGGAGGAGCATCTTGTGGAGACGATCAGCTTTCGGCTCCGGAACAACGAGTTTGAGCTCTCCATCGCTGAGCTCAATGCAATCTTCAACTTCCACAGCGAGGATGTGGGGGAAGTGGCCGAGCCCGAAGAGTATGATCGGGACGCCTTTTGGAGTGCAATCACACTACCGGCGGGTGGACATGAGCGCTTCAACGCCGCACGAGCCAAGGGCTCACAAATTAGGAACCCAGTCCTCCGGTTCCTCCAGAAGGCATGTGCTTACCTGCCGTTTGCACGTTATGAGGTGGGGAGTGTGCAGAGCGACGACCTTTTCCTCCTCTGGATTGTATTGAATGGCCGCTCACTGGACATGGGTCACTTCATAGCCAAGCACTTAGAGCGGCAAGCTAGGAAGATGTCGGGCACTATGTGCTGCGGTGGCGTCATTACCTCACTTGCCCTTGACTGTGGCATCGATGTCGATGACCTATTTCCAGACATGGGCGAGAAGTACTTGACCTTGGATGTCCTCCGACAGGTCAAGTTTCTCAATGTCAACGCCCGGCACCAGGGGTATATTCTGCAGAAGGCCAATGAACACTTCCTCTTCCCCGACCCGATCAATACTTATGTCAACGGGTGGGAGTTTCGAACAAATTGGCAGATGAACGGGGACTTGCACCAACAGATAGTGGCCAACAACCCACCACACCTTCCTTGGGAGGCCCCACGGTTCCACCCTCGCGCCCCGGTTGTTATGCCGCAGGCGGCGCCACCGGAGCAGCCACTGCCCCAGCTCATGGCTCCTCAGGCGGCTGAAGGAGAAGCTGGCCCTGCTCAGAGACGCCAACGTCGACGCCGGCAGCCGGCAGGAGGGGCACCAGATGTTTCTGTCCACCAAAGGTTGGACCAGCACGATGCCACGATGAATCGCAGCTTCACAAACCTCAACAACCGCCTGGACACCTTCGAGGGGTACTATCAAAGCAGCAATGAGCGGATGGACCGGTTCGACAACATGCTAACAAGCATGTATGACCGGTTCAACTCATGGAACCCGTATCCCCCGCCTCCCCCTCAGGAGTGAAGGAAAGTCCTCAAACACCTTCTCTTTCAAACTTATCATTTCCTTCGCTTTGAATAAGTTTGGGGGGGTACTAAGGTGTTAGGTATTGGTGTTGGTATGTTTGGTATTGTAGGGGTTAGGTGTTGGCATGTTATCTTGTATTGTTTAATTTTATTTCATGAACAAGTGTTATCTTTTTGTTGCGATTGATGAATCGGCCATTTCTCTTTTATGAACAAGTGTTATCTTTTATATACATACGATGTAATACTTTAAATTATTAATATATATATGTGCCACATGTAATGTTAAATAAAATCCATTACTATTCAATTAAGAAGAA
>JAYDZE010199874.1:0-17799 GCA_034509125.1 Monilaria moniliformis
TGGGTTGGTTGAAACAAATGAAGCCAAAGGTCTCCGGCATATTAGAGTTGAGGGGAAGGACCCCGATGCAATTGGTAGTGGGAATGAGTGGGAGAAGAAATTAGATTCTCATTGGGATGAGAGACTAAAGAATTTAGATCCTCTGGAAGTAATGACCGCAAAGGAAAAGATAGATGCTGCAGCTGTTGAAGCTTTGGATCCACATGTCCGCAAAATTAGGGATGAAAAGTATGGCTGGAAGTATGGATGTGGAGCAAAAGGTTGTACAAAGCTCTTCCACGCTGCAGAGTTTGTTCACAAACATTTGAAGTTGAAACACCCAGAAGTTGTGATGGAACTGACATCAAAAGTGCGTGAAGAGTTGTACTTCCAGAACTACATGAAGTAAGTACTTCCATTATAATGTCTATGTTGCTTATTTGCTTCAAAATCTTAAAACTTTTTTTTTGTCTCGCAGTGATGAAAATGCGCCTGGAGGGACGCCTGTCATGCAGCCTTCATTGGTATGTCTTATTTGTAGCTACTTGTTGGTAAATTTATGATCTTGCAGTATTTGGGTCCACATTATTGATATGTGCCCATGTGCAGAGGGAACAGCCACAAAGACGAAGACCTGGTCCAGATAACAGAATGAAAGATGATAGGGGGAACCGCAGAGAACGGGATAATCGTGCAAATGGCAGTGAACACTTTGATAGGTCTGAGAATCCTCAGTCTGGGGATTTCAACAATAGCGATGGTGCTGCCGGGAACAACCCAGATGATCCGATGTTTGATTCTTTTGGTGGGCAAGGCATTCCTGTTGCCGGTTTCCCTTCAGACATACCTCCTCCTGTGCTGATGCCTGTTCCTGGTGCTGGGTAAGTTCGGATCGTTGTTTTGTCCATACTTTCCTCTCAATACTCATACTGGACATGGTTCTTATGAGTGTCTTCAGAATGTTTTATATGTGAATTACATAGTTGTTGATTGGATATGGTTCGTTTAATGCAGTCCACTGGGTCCTTTTGTTCCTGCCCCTCCTGAGGTTGCTATGCGGATGTTACGAGACCAAGGGGGCCCTACCCCATTTGAAGGAGGCAGAAATGGGAGGTCTGGACACCAGTTAGGTGGACCTTCCCCAATAATTGCTATGCCACCTACACTTCGGCAGGATCCTCGGCACTTGCGAAGGTTGGTGTCTTGTTTAATATCTAAGCTAAAGCATCTTTGTTCCCTGCGAGCTGGAATGTTGATTTTGTATGTTAGTCTTAAAGCACAAGCCCAATGATAGTGTTCGAAAACTAGTGTGCAAATGAGTGCTCTGAGAACTTAACGTGAATTTGTGATGAATAGTAAGGTTAAATTTATGTCCGGGCTTCCAGGCAAAATATCAGTGTCTTTTCTTTTCCTTGACTGAAGTTGGGCATGGAGCAATGCTTATGAATCTAGAGGAAATAGTATATATGCCCAGGTTTAAAGAATTGAAGCATGCCTAGACTAGAGTTAGGCACCTATTTTTCCAAGGGAAAGTTGTGGAGTTCACTGTAGAGATATTAGGTTGTCTGCAGGTCTCTTTCTCACTAAAACAATAAGTGAATTTGGTGCTACGAGTTGCAGCATTGAACATAACTCAATATTGCGCCATTCTGCTAGAAGTGATTTTTTAGCCCATGCTCACGAGGAATTTCCATGTAACTAACCCGAGCTTACAATTTTGCAGTTACAATGATCTGGATGCACCAGATGATGAGGTGACAGTTATAGACTACAGGAGCTTGTAAGCAGGCACCTTATTGGAATGCTGCTAAGTGGGCTTGGGCTAAGCTTGAATTTATCTATATGTTTGACGACGTGCTGGGGAAGTATGTGGAGTTTCTGCACAAGATTCTTTGTCAAGTTGGGGATATGTTGCATAGCGTTTGTGTTGTAATAGGCTTTTTCTGCGGCTAGTAAGAGTTGAGCTCTTTATTCTTTCGAAGCCTAGAAAATGATGAAATAGTTGAGCTCAATTGGAAAACATAAATCTTTCACTTTTTAATGTATTTTCGACATTGGAGATGCCAATTAATCTTTTTATTTGCAAGGTCAGATTGAAATGGGATCAACAAGCGGGACTCTGCATAATAATAATATTTGAGCAAAGAAAACAGCAGGTTGGACATAATAATTCAAATTAGAACGATTGCCACTTAGGAATATATCAAAACCAACATTGATAAACAGTTTCTGTTTTGGGTATATATAAAAGAATATTTGACCTCAGTTTCTAAAACAGTCGTTTTCCCAATTGCCCGTCATCCAACATTTTTCTGCAATGTGTATCTGTCTCTACCAAAATAAAGAGAAATAATAAATTTAACGCAACGAAAAATAAAAAATTAGGCCACAAGTTTCAATTGACATTAATGATTTGACTACAAGGCAATCCTTGTCAGTCTTGATGTTATTTACAGACTAATTGGACTTCTCTTAGAATTATAATAGAATGGGAGACACCTAATAGAAGAAAATGGGCATCAGTTGCTATCTACTGAATCTTTATTTTCAAATTCTTAAACTTCTGCAGCATTGATTCTATTGATCTCTGTATTCTTGAACTCTCAGCAGGCCTCACGACCTTAGACGCCCGGTGCAAATTCTGGATTCCGCGGCCCAAACTCGCAATCGAAGGAGCAGAAGGGACCGATTCAGCAGCACACTCGATCCCATCTCCACATGCAAGCAACCCTGCGCAGGTTGCAATGCTACACCCGAAGGTCGCCCATGGCGCCACTCCAACTCCCCGGACTTGGCGCTTCCTCATTATTTCGTAGAACGCTGATCTCATTACAGAGAGGCTTGTTTTCTCAGCAGAAGCTATCACACCGTGAGCTACAGCACGTATCTTCTCAGCAGACGCCACAGCCTTGATAGTCGTGCCTTTCAGTGTGGAACTCGCCATCCCAGGAGCCACCAGCTTTGTCGGACCCAGAGCCTTCCCAAGAGCAAAAACAACAGCCTTCTGCGTCTGAGCCAACACAATTTGCAGAGAAGCCGGGACATTAAGAGTTGCAATTTTCACCAAAGTCGATACTGGAACAACCTTGGAGAGGGAGGAAGCTCCAAGAACTGCTGTTGCACCAGCCCCTACTGCCACCACGGGCTTATCCGCTAGCTTCCATTTTCTGTTCCCTCGTGTGGAATCATCATCAAGATTAATGACAAGCTGATCAACCATATGTTTAACCTCTAAAGGAACAGCAGTCTTCCAGTTCCTCCTAAGCCCGGCTAATCCACTAGCATCAACAACTGCAACTATCGATTTGTACTTATTTGCCTGGCTCCGAAGAGCCTGTGCAAGAATGGCGTGAGCCTGATCATCCACGGGGAGATCAGAAAACTCACACTTAGCAGGGGCAGGGTTCTTAACCACCCGACCTGCATTGTTCAAAGCAATCCGCAGCCCCTCAACCGCGATAGGGAATGCATAAACCTCCGAAAGGAGCCTATTGTCAACAGTTTCCCCCTTGTTGACATCACACAGCATCTTCTGCGCAGAGGCCAAAGCCGTCCCCATAGAGGGGATATCCACAAATATGTCGTGCAAATCAACAAGCAGAGGGTACACACATTTTGCAAACTGTGGCACCTCATAATCAGCTAGTGCGCGAACCTCCTCACCCGCCAACTTCATAGGTGGGCTCGCACGAAGCAAGATTGAAGACAAAGACTTCACCATCTGAGACTGAACTTCATCTAAGGCGCGGAAGGCCCTTGTGTTCAGAGACAAAATCGAACTCCCTACACTACTGGAAGCCAAACTACTCAGCTGCAACCCGAGTACACCATGGAAGCCACCATTTCCCGAATCCTCCACTCCCGACTCGCCCTCAACATTGCCATCAAAGTTGCATTTCACAAAAGGCGAGTCAAGCATCAAGAAGGAAGAGCCTACTTCCTCAGCAGCCTTCTTGGCTGCAATGAGGTGTCCATTGAAACTCACTCCGAATATCTCCCTCAACACCAAACTCCCTGCAACATCCTCATACTTCTCCTTATTAGCCTTATGCATAAAGCAATTCATCAAAACCTCAAAAACAGAGGTGGGAACAGTATCATCACCAACAAATCCACCATTCTCACCACCTCCACCATCACTAATCAATCCAACCCTAGTTTCCTTCAATCCATCCATCTCTGATTCACTCAATTGCCCCACCTGCACAACAACTGCATCGGGCTTTATCTCTCTGATCAAACACTCGGCATCAGTAGCCGACCTCTCCGACAGATTCTGGACGGCTAGTACGTATATCACGGCCTGCGATTCGGGCTCGCGAATCACGTAGACGAAATGCTTCGTGCTTTCGGGAATCGATAAGTTATCGACAATCCCATCTGATTCCCTCAAGTCGTTACGATTATTGTAAAAAATTAGAGTGGAGAAAGACCATAGGTTTTTAACATAATCCACCATAGCCCGCATGATGAATTAAAAACCATCAAACGCAATCTTCAGGAGTCGACATTTCACACATTGAAGCCGCCGCGACGTTGGAGATTAACAAGTTGGAGCCACACGCGGAGACTTACGCATGTGGAGAGATAGGGAGCCTAGGAGAGAAATCAAAATCAAAAGGGTTCTTAAATTACCTGGAGCGGTGATGAATTAGGGGTTCTGGGAGGTTCTTGAAAATGTCAAAGGCTCGAGATAGATAAATAAAGAGGTAAGATAAAAACGAAAATAAAGAATAAAATAAGGCTTTATTAATATTATTTGGTAAGTAAAATAAAAATTCAAATAAAAGTAAATAAAATATTTGATTGTCTAAATTAAATTATAAATAAAATATGAAATAATTTTTAACCATTTTTCAGATTATAAATTTATATTTAATTTTAATAAAGAATTACTATTTAATTCATAACTTATCAAACTAAATTTAATTGATTTTGTGAAAAATTACTATAATGTTAGTTAATCCTTGCTCTAATTAATTCAAGTTTAATTAAGGATTAGTAATTTAGGAAAAATAATGTATGGATAAATTGAGGATAAACAATTATTAAGCGAATTTTAGGATCGATTAATTAAGCAAATTTAGATCGGCCATTTTCACTTCTCCGGCGAGAAATCCACCAGCCATTTTCATTTATCCGACAAGAAACCCCAAAATTCAAACCCAAAAAATTGCAGCTAAAATCGAAACTCGCTCGAATATGAAATTGGAGCAAAATCTCATCCTAAAATTGTAGCCCCAAAAATATGGCAAAATAAAAACTTGAGTGGACCAAATTCGCAACAGAAATTGGAGCAACCAAAATGGATCAATTATCATAAAGAGATCAAACGAACATAGGTTAAGGATCAAAATGGCCATGGCTCATAAAAGATTCATCACTGCCATCAAACTCACAATCGCAGCCAAAATGCGAAAACCCGCACAACCCAAAACTCCCCAATAACCTCAGATTCATGCAAACCCACAATTGAAAGCTCAGATCTGGAATGCGAAACCCACACAAATATTGACTCAGATCATCATAGTCATACTGAGGCGGGAACCTAAACCTAAACTCAAATCTCATGAAAAAGTGTTTCTATGAAACTCAATCGAAACTCACTCGATCGGCCAGACTCGCAAGAGACAGCGGCGGCCATAGAACAAGATGGCATCGAATCGCCGCCGCTACCGCTGCACACCTCCATTAAAACCGACCTCCAAAGGAGAGAGAGAGTATTGCGTGAGAAAGAGAGCTCATAAATCTAAAGGGTATCAAGGTATGGGATCAAGACAGTGTATCATAGAGGAGAAGGGTGGGTTAAGGAAGCTTGGCATATCCAAGCAAAATAGTGTTTTTTGCGCTTATTGAGACGGGCCGAGTTAATAAACTCAGGCCTCGTCCTCCATACCAAACACTCAAAGCAACACTGTAGGGCTAAGATATTGTCTTATCTTGCCTTATAATGGGTACTAAAAGGACCCTAAATCGGGAGAACAATGCAAGACTAACGATGTTAGGACTTCGAATTGGAGATGAAGATGTCTCGGCTTGAGCCTTGAGTGTGGCTCGTTGGCCGTGTTTTGCCGCCACTCGCACAATGCATGCACTCGCGAATCTAGCCCAATCAAAGCGCGAGTGCGTGACACGTGCCACACCCGAGATTTTTCATGATTTTTGTCCAATTATTATTATAATTTTTTAAATCTTTGAAATTAATTCTAATTTTAGATTTTTTTCATTCAATAAAGGCAACAACTCTTTCTGTATTATACATTTTTACTTTTTTAGGAATAGTCGTTCATGAATGACTCTTTCCTTTTTTTTTTCTTTCTTTAATTACTTCTCCATTCTATAAATAACCCAACATCCCACAATTCATTTTGCACACTATTTGTTCACATTCTTCTTGATATTCTTCTCATTTTTCTTCTTCAAATTCCACCATGTCCAACACTCCCAACCACTAAACAATGATTCAACATCTTCACAATAACAGATCGATCCAACCGTTTTCAGATACGATCAAAACACTTTAGGAATGGCTTCTCAAGCAACACATTTTCTCATCTCCTTGTCTCGGCTCGTCATTTCCATATCATAACGTCATCCAAATCTCCGATGAAGCAGAGAAGGCCAACCGTGATGTCCGAGTTTCGTACATCGCGGAAGAAACAATGCGCATCTTCGAAGTGTATGTCGATGTTAGCGAAGTTGCAATCGTTGGGAATCAACAAAAATATTGTCATTTTGGGTTGCCAAGAGATACAATGAGATACGTCCTCCAGGTGTCCTTGAACACAAAGCATGTATGGTTTAAGGGGCATTTCGATAAAGTGAACTCTAAAATCTCCAAGTTCTGCGCCCTATACAACACAATAGAAAGGGGAAAAAAGAGCAGCTCAAGTGAGTCTAATATTTGGAAAGATGCGTTGTCTGCCTACCTGAACGAGAACAAGAAGCCTTTCAAGTACGTAAAGGCTTTGGAGAAGGTTCGCTACTACGAAAAGCGGGCAGGTGCGGTTCGCCATCCTCGAGCAGTGAAATAACGTACAATATCAATCAAATGAGAGCGACACTAGAAAAAAACGAACGATGCCGCATTGTATAAGTTATTCTACAAAGCCAACATGCAAGACACGTCTCAAATGACCAATGGACAATTGGAATGACATCGTCTTCTTATCAAAAGTTTAAAGCAAAAGTTGGATATGATTTAAGTTAGTTGTAGTTTTTCATTATGGAATTTTAAGATTTAATTATGTAATTTTAGGATTTTATCATGTAATTTTAGAATTTTAATTATGTAATTTTAGGATTTCAATTATGTAATTTTAGAATTTTAATTATGTAATTTAAGGATTTCAATTATGTAATTTTAGGCATTTAATTATATCATTTTAAGATTTTATTTAGGTAATTTAATAAATTTTGATAAAATTCGTATTTCAATTATGCAATTTTTATAAATATTCATAATTGCAGAATATATGAATGAAGAAAGAATTAAAAAATAAAAGATGAGACTCATAAATAATGATAAGAAGGAAGGGCAAAAATAATGCCCTATGTTGTGGGTGTTAATAATATAAGAAAAATAATAATTATGTGACCTATGAATAGTGTAAGAGAAGGCATGAGAATGCCCTCTAATGTGGATATTCCGAACATATTTTATTTACCAAAAAACCACACTTTTTATATAGTGGGACCTGTAGACTTTATCTACTCAACATACATCTACCAACTATAATTTTAAAACATGTTCTCTAATTTTTGGGAGGGAGTAATAAAAAGATTGATGCATGAGAGGTCCATTTTAGTAGATTCTAATCCCATAATGCAAAATCGCGTGCGGTTAACCGCATCTATATGGTTAGCTGCGTGAAACCGTTCAATTATATTTACATTTATAGAAATATATAATATCTTATTCCTCTAGTCTAGTGGTTAAGGGGTCCCAAAAGCTTTTATTTGTTCGTAAATAAAACTTTACTTGAGTGAACTTTTCTTGATTTGTAAATTAGATTTTTATAAAATCAAATAAGACTTTAAAACTTTTTAATCACAAATGAAACTTTGCTATTAAATGCAAATCAGACTTTTCATAAGAACAAATATGACTTTTCTTAAAATCAAATAAAACTTTTATTTACAACAAATTGGATTTATATTTATAGAAAATAAGACTTTGTTTTAAATTTTATTTGTTTTTCAGAATAGTCTCATTTGTTTTTCTAAAACTTTGATTTACATTTAAGCAAAAGTCCGATCCATAATAAAAAGTTTCATAATCTTATTTTATCTTAAAAAAATGTTTTGTATATTATAAAATTAATATTTTATGAAAAAAATATTATTTTATATTTAATCAAAGTCTCATTTATGAATTGTAAAAGTCTTATTTCTTCTAGATAGAGGTCTTATTTAATTTTATAAATATGTTTGAATAAATGTCAAAAAAATCTTATTTGATTCTATTAAATTTTATTTTAAAAACAATCTTATTTGTTTTGAAGAAAATTTTATTTGACTTTATAAAAATATTATAAAAATGTACTTATAAATTGTGAAAAAAATTATTTTTATAAAAGTCTTATTTACTCTAAATAATAGTCTTATTCAATTTTATATAAAAAAATATTTATAAATTGAGAAAAAATATTTGATTTTAATAAAAAATCTTATTTACTATTAAGAAAAAATTTATTATTTGATTTTATGAAATTTTTTATTTACGAATTAGTAAAATCTCATCTATAAATAATAATAGAGCATAAATGGGGGGAAAATTGCTCATTTATGAATTTTTTTTAACAATATTATGGCAGCAAAAAAGTTTGATTCCATGCTTATCAAGTTAATCCTAGCACTTTTGACTAGGGCTAGGAAAAATATCGAAATAACGGCAATACCGGACTTATCGTACCGAAAAAGTACCAAAAATATCAAAATTTCGATATATTGTAAATTTCGGTAATATAAGATATCGTACCGGAGTTACGGTACGGTAACGATATGAATTTCAGTACACCGCGTTATATCGAAAATTCGGTGTATACCATATTTTACGGTATATACCGATAAAACGATAAACGGTATATATCGATAATACGGTATATACTGTATTCTCTTACCATACCATATATATATATATATATGCTCACTCCTTCCAAATATATATATTTGCATTTTCTATTTATTTTTTCGAGGTAAATATATATTCGCAGTTCTGAATTCAAGTTTTACTTTTTAATTTTCTGAGTAATAAAATTGACTAAATATTTGGAATGACGTAATACCTCTTGCCTACATATACTAACCACTGTTTTTGTTTAAAGTCAATATTACCCTTCCTTCTCGAATAAATAATAATTGTGTACTGCACACACCTGTCACGCAAGTTGCGCAATTATAGGATGAGATGGACTTGGGTGCAGACGGACTGACCACGTATATGCCGTTGGGCCAGCTGCCACATATCCCTTTGTATATATACATTTAGGGGGTGTTTGGTGAGTGTGATACACCATGTTATGTTACTCATAACATGGTCAAAAGTAGGGGTGGGTCGGTACAGTAATACCTTACCAAATTTTACTAATAAATATGTAAGATTAAAATGGAACAAATCAAATATATATGGAACAAATCAAATATACATTGTGCTATGACAAAGGTTGTATCAAATTTACCCTACTTCGAAGAAAATATTTCCCACATCTCAAAATGGAACAAATCAAATATAAAAGCAGTTCCCAGAGGCAGCCACCACCAGGTAAGGTTGCTAGCAAAGAGCATAGCACAAATTCAGCTTTGATCAGTGCTTTGTTTGACTTTTCGCTCGGCTTCATATATCATATGATCGATCACGCCTCTTACCGCACTGTTGCATAATAAACAACATAAGCAAGCCTCCATAGAGAATGGCGAAAACAACATACATTAGCAGATCTTGTCAAACAGTCAAGCCAGTTAATGTAGTGATTCTTGAACGATAAGTTGATATTAATTTTGAATGTAGTCCAAAGAGAAAGAGAAATGGAAAATGGGACTCACTCATCCTTATACTTTTGAATCTTAGCTGGGTTTGTCTCGTGCATATGATGCCTGAACTGTGATTGCACCAAAGTAATTACAAGTTCTCTGTTCTGCATCGAATCGTTAAATGAAATGGATTAGTTCACATTCCTGAAAGAAACACTGCTCAGGGAGCTCAATCATCGCCCAAATAGTAATGAACTTTGACGTAATAGAATCTGTCAGCTTCAAATGAACCATAAGGCATCTTTTTATTTTGGTTGATTCAGTTTGTAACCATGATAGAGATATCTTTACATTTTCTCAGTACAACTACACATTTCCACCCACTTCATGCAGTTTTTCAACAGGGTCAAGACTGAATACCAAGGACTACATGTGGCAATCCACTAGAACCGTTGGAGTAATCAAAATAAACCACATGGATACTTAGGAGTCTTTCTTTCTTCTTAACATTATAGTAGTTTCACAGTAGTGCGAGTCTTAATTGTTCGGTACCTTAGGTTTTGTGATTATTTGGGGTTAATGACATTTCAGTAAAAGCAATTATAATTTAAACCTTTTTATCAATTCAATTCATGGTTTCATCCTTTGTTGTTCCATTATGAGCTTTGGACTAGCTGCTTTGCTGCAGGAATAACGAATAAGGGACGAGTCCTGCAATTTTGTTCCTAATTACCTGCCAGGGGGGCCTAAAGGCACAGCAGCTTACTCTAGAAAACTAAGATTAGAGAGGTTATGGGCTATACTACGTTCTAACCTAATCCAAGCTGATTCACAAACCCTTCCTGAAGGGTGCCAAGTCAGATGAGGCAAATGTAATCCATCCACCTCTTAGTCGAATTGTAGCAACGCATATGCATTGATACATCTGTAGCCTAATTTACAGAAATGCATGTGGCATGAAGTTGAGCATTAATTATCAGCTCTTCTGACTTCAGAGATACAAGTTGATTTACTTATTTGTAAAAAGGTTCCGCTCCCCCCAAAGAAAAAGGGAAGACTTGCTCTTCCAACAAAGGAAGACCTTTAATCCAAAACACTCGCAATTTTAAAACAAGAATCCCCATCTTATGTTACGGATTGTATGATCACTAGATTGGGAAACAAAAACCAATTCAACACATCAAACAATCATGTAGACTCTTCAATTCATGCAAAATACAATCAATTTTCACCGTAAGCACATAGTGTGAAATACCTCATGCCCAAAAGAATTAGCTCGCCGTAGGCATTCGCGATAAAGCTGCATATAAAAGGTCCATAATAAGTTGCAGAACTAGCATAAAAGAACCGATAAATGAACTTCTATATAGTTTGATAAGGCTGCAACGTGGAAGGGGTCATAAAATTAGTTATATAACATAATCAAACTTATTCCCTGCTTATTGTTGCTTCATTTATACAACAGCGAAACAGAAATCTGGAAGTGTTGATTTTGATGTTTCCAAATTCCAATTCATATAAAACTCTGTTTTAGCACGAAGTGCATACGCAATAGCATAAAAATTACGGCTTAGCAATTGAGAGAGCAACCAGAAACAAATTCAAAACAAGAATTACTCTGACCCTGATAACATTGTTGGCGATCTCAGGAGCCAATGTTGGTCGGACAGACGGCATTTTCTCTGGAAAACATCTTAAATCACAAAACAACTAGCAAAAAATAAAATAAAATACAAATTGATACATAGAATGACTTAGTTTTAGCTTAACAAACCGAATCGAGAATTGCGTAATGAACTGCAGCATTTCGTAAATCAATTCCACAACATTTAAATCGAATAGCCAGCCAAATAATCTAGAAAATCGAAATACCTTATTGCTGAAAGCAACAGAGAAGGCTGCTGGGATAGTGGTAGTTGGGTTTTGCAAGTAGAAGAGAGTCTGCGAGTAGGGCTATAGCGCGTGCGCCACGGCGGAGGAATAGGGATGTAGAGTGGAATTTGGTTAATTTGGAGGGCGGCGGATCAATGTGGAGGTGGCGCGGTGTTATATGTACTCACTCCTTCCAAATATATATATTTGCATTTTCCATTTATTTTTTTCAAGTTCTAAATTCAAGTTTTACTTTTTAATTTTCTGAGTAATAAAATAGATTAACTTTAAATTCAATTCTATAAAATTACAATTACAATTCCCATTCAATTTCAAATCCATTGTACCAAACACATCGTAAATATTTGGAATGACGTAATACCTCTTGTCTACATATACTAACCAATGTTCTTGTTTAAAGTCAATATTACCCTTCCTTCTCGAATAAATAATAATTGTGTACTGCATGCTGTCACACAATTTGCACGATTATAGGATGAGATGGACTTGGGTGCGGACGGGCTGACCGCATATATGCGGTTGGGCCACCTGCCACATATCCCTTTGTATATACATTTATATTAGATTATAATATTCCCCAGTCTCTCGTCCAGCGGTCAAAAGTAGGGGTTGGTCGGTACGGTATACCTTACCGAATTTTACTAATAAAAATGTATATAAGATTTCCTTTAATTTTATTGAAGCCAAAAATAGCTGTCAAAATATAGCTATTTGATATTAGGCTAAGACTATTTTTAGTTAACAACTGAACTCATCATCAAATCCCATTGTAAATACAATATATATATATATATATATTATGCATATAATCCTTATAATTTATATTAAAATATTTTCAAATTTTAATGAATATTGAAAAAAATTGACATTCCAAATGGCAATTTCTGATGGACAGTTGATCTTTTCAGTTTATAAATACCGGATATGATAATATTGATAATTTATATTTTAGTTATAATTTGAAACACTAAGAAAGGTAGAACCGTAGAAAGAAAAATAGAAAAAGGTAGAGGCAAAATTATATTCCAGCTCTTTCAGTAGAAAAATGTAACTGTATTAATTACTCAACCAAAATAGTCGAGGATCTTGAGCGATCCATCTGTTTAAATCTGCAAAGGTATAAACAAGTTTCTAGCAATCCATCCTTATATGACCTAATCCACCAAATTAACCGATGCCTATTGGATTGAAATTAATGGAGCAAAATTTCAGCTTAAATATACAAGTACATCAAAACGTCCATTACTATAACACTATTTCAGCGAAGGCAAAACGTTAAACCCTTTCTTTAGCTGCATCATAAAAATTTGAATTTCCACCAGATCCTCCAAGAAAATCGACACGATGGTCCTGTGTTTGGCAGTGATCAAGCCTCAGAAGGTGAGTGTCGAAACATGTCCTGTATGTCGAGGATATCAGCAAGGACACCCGCAGCAGTAGTATCATTGCCCGCTCCAGCACCTTGAATAACCAGTGGTTGTTTGCTATAGCAGCGGCTATATATCTCGACCTGCACTTGAAAATAGAGAATGCATAGAATCACTTCGTACTATCAAGATTTACAGGGCATTTACTCCGAGTCATAGATCAGATTGACAATACGTATGATTGCGTATTTGAAGGATCAAACAAGCTCAAAATTGTTCAATATGTGGTGGATTAGCCTCTATTTTTTTTTCTCTATCTAAAACTATCTCCGCCTCCACTTGAAAATAATAGAATCGCTTCATACTATTAAGATGTAGTGGTGGGGGGGGGGACAGAAGGAGATCATCCAATTGCTAGAAACTATACAGAAAGCTAAAATATTTCAAAAGCAGCAAAAATGGTAGAAACTATATAGAAGAGAATTAAGTTGAAAGCAGTAAATAGCCCTTTGGCCAAATAAAGTACACAATACGTAAACACAAACTATGCATGTAACATGCCATCCATCCAAACAGTGACAGATCGAGGAATTTTTTTTATTTTGGTCCAATTAAATAAAATGTCAAAATGACACTTTTAAAATTAGAAAATAGTAATTATTTTGATAAAGTTGTTACATTACATAAATAATATGTGAGAGTTTTAATAATATGGGATGTGAATCTAAAGAACAATTACGTTCTTAATTAGGCAAATTTTGAATTAATTGTATTTATCTATTACCTTTAGCGCTTATTTGTGTCCACTGGAGAATAATACAAGCATGTTCATAAGAAACAATCTTGACCATGTGAATTTGGAAATTATGAACATTTTCACACTTAAATCATAACATAGTTTTTAACTTTTCTAGAAACTATACAACTCTAATAGAATAATATTCTTAGAAATAAAGATATACTTAAATTAGATATAATATAAGAATAACAAAGTTTATATTGTAAGAGCTTTGAGCTAATAAAACTGTCTTATGGAATTAATTTCAAATATGTATATGCAAACATTTTAATGTTATGAACTTATGACTGATCAATTCTTCACCTCTGTGAACTCTGAAGTCTTCATTTCATCTATTATATACAATTCATAACATATTCTAAGATACTAAAGATTCAAAGATGAACAGTCATTAGAATGAGAGTAGCCGACAAGAGTTAAGAGATTACGCAATGAAGCGGACTGAAAACAATCTTTATCATATAAACGAACATTATATCTAAAGAAGTTTATCCAAGTGAACAAAATTCTTCGTATACCAACTTCCCTATTGCATGCGGACAGTTTCCTTTTTCTTTTTTTTGAGAATACAGTTTTCAATAACTATAAATGTTATAAATGGAAATTACCAAAATTTTGCCATTTATTTATTATTTATTTAAATGTTTACATATAATGTGGAAGCATGTCGTATAACTAGTTAGGATAGAAATTGCATCGAGGGCATGGAGGGAGAATGGGAGGTGAATCACAAGTGTGAAATAACTGAACATGGATATCAATGAAAGGAATGCTTACCACATTATCACTGCCCTGTAATCTACCCAAGGCTGAATCTTTTGAAACTTCTTGTAAACCAACTTCACACCTACCAGAGGTGTAAAATGTATGTCAAATATTAAACTGTTAGTCTCAAACAAAAAATAACTTACATTCTAAGACAAACACAGAGAAATGTAATTGATTACTAGCTTAAGCTATGATGACAAGGATAACGCCAAGAACTAACCAGAGTGGACAATAGCTCATTATAAGAGCATTTATTAGTTTGTCTATCTTTTCCTTATGCGGCAATAGTACCAAGTATGTTATAAGATGATACCTCGACTCTTCAATCAGACAAACATAGCGCAGAACATTTCCATTTGAAGAAGCACTTTCTATGCGTTTTTGTATATCTTCATCAAGCAAGGGGAGGCCTTTTGCTAAAAGGTCATCCAGGGGCATTTTAGCAGGTCCCATTTTTTCTGGATACAAACTTTCAACCTGAGGAACGACACTTGTACTAAATATCTTATTCTGAAGCAATCTGGAAAAGGTTGCAATCGGGCTGATAGCAGGAACCAACCTTGATACTATGCAACTCAATACGATGTCCAAGAAGTCGTGCAAGGATCAGTGCCTATTACAGAAATATGAATAGTTAAGCACCTTTTGAAAGAAAGTATGAGATGTTTCTTCTAGATTGAATAAGTTATGAAAAAGGTTTTAGAGTGGAGAGTATGTATTATGCATCAATTGTGCTCGTCTAACATTATCTTTTTCCTTCTCCTGTCTGGGTTGCAATCAAATTAAAAGGAGATGCAGTTCAAATCCATATCAGCCCTTTCTGCGAGATCTATGAAAGTAATAATTATGGCATCTTATAAAGGATATTATATAAGCAGACTTGCATGGTTCTTGTTGAATGTTTATGCAATAATTGAGTAAACTTTGTTGGCGCCCCATCTCAGAGACTTGACAGCATTGAGCTATAATGAAGATGCAGACATGAAACTAATCATTCTGAGAATTTCTAGAAATGACATTGCAGATACAACACTTATAGTGAGTGTCATGCCTTCAACCGAAAATGAATATCTATCATCAAGTTTCATATCAACAAAAATGTTGTATGCAAATGTCAGCTAAACTGAGAGGACAAAGATTACAGACCTTTCTAGCTACATCCATCCCGCTGAGATCATCCCGAGGATCTGAGAGAAAATATTAACCTTAAAGTCGGAATAGATCAAGAAAACATTACAAAATAAAAAAGGGTCACCAATCTTGCATATGAATATCCAAAACAACGAAGCACCTGACTTACATTTCTGAGATCTGAATGAAATATGTAATATCCTACTTGCCCCTTGTTGAATACAATTACATATTACAGACAATCCAATGTGTCTTTAAGGATCCTAAAGCATTATTTCACATCATGTAATTCCCTTCGAAAAGTGATGTATTCATAATAATATATCCAGATATTAAGTTTAAAGATGTCTTTCTTTCCAATGCAGCATGCAAGGCATTCCCCATACCAAAGAATAATTTATAAATCACATAGTGAAGAATCCACGTAGGCCTTAGTTTTCCTATCTAGAATGACCTGTAACAACCTGAAATGAAAAAGCAGAGATTTGTAAATCATTGAGAACCACGATAATCTAATTTCATTACCAGGTTCAGTGAATCCAAGCTTTTTTGCAGCAGTGACAACTTGGCTAAAGGGTCTTCCGCCTTCAACCTCACTCATCACATAGCCCAGGGTACCTTGAAATCAGAGATTCAGAAGCATGAAATGTTTGCCAACCAGGCAACCATAAGTTAATAATTAATTACTCAGAAGAATAGCCCAGAGCCTGAACACGAAAAAAGATTGTACTGGTTAAGTAGGAAACAAAAGCATACCACTCAAACTTCCAATGATACGGATGATAGGATCTCCTGATGAAAGCATACAATTAATAGTTGCTATGACAGGAAGACCTGCGCCAACCTAACATGAAACAGGAATTAGACAGGAGTTATGCTTCACAACTCCTCGTAGAGCTGATACATAAGAATTTTGAAACTTTAGAAAGCAAATACATGCGAATTATGCAGTAGGAGGAACAAAAGACCATTTTGGAGATAATTAATAGGAGTTACAAAGCAACATGGGCATTCAGGAACAGATAACACTTCAAGCACCTCAGTTACAGAGTAAAAATGTAATTGCTTCCTTACTATAAATACTGGAATTTGTGATTTGTCTCCATCGCAAAAGTCCTTCCAGGATAACGGACAAAAATTATTAAGGAAGAAATGCAGTCACTGCAAAACATTTGCAGGATAAATATCATGTATTTGACTGTGAGGTAGAACCTAGGTAAGACTCGTAAGAGTTTAGATTGTATCTTCATTTATTATTGACTTGCTACTTCTCAACATTAATCGCGCTCGCAAAACTTTATGGCTCCAGTCCAATGTCCAAAGTTGATGCTAAGTAATATTTACAGTTGATTCCTGTCTAAGCCGTCGAGGCTGCGAGACCAACTTGTCATAATATCCCTGCATATTGAATAGGAAAAGCACTGATTAGTTATGCAGAAAGCTTGGCTGCTAACTGAAGAAATATCAATGATTTAATATTGTCCATTCAACATTGAGCTACAACATTAGCATAAAGATAAGACAACCATGTTACCGAACTAGTACCAAATATCGGTGCAAAATAAAATATGTAGCAACAATTGGAGAGTAAGAAAAAAAAAGTTACAATACCAATGATGAAGTAAGTGGTTTCTTGTTCGCCAGGATCACACGGCCATCCAAGTTCATCACTTGACTCAGCAGCCCAATTGTTTCAAAGCTGGATGAGCAGTCAATTAGTGCCAGGCCTATCAAAACAGGCATGACATGCAGTTAGTCTGAGTTGATGTAATCGAATTATAGTAATGTAATGCGTGACTCGGTCTCCAGACAACTAGGATATAAAATCCCATCAGCTTCCATTACTTATCTTCAACTGCCTTGGGGGGGGGGGGGGGGGGGGGGGGGGGG
>JAYDZE010199874.1:17809-59693 GCA_034509125.1 Monilaria moniliformis
CTTAACCTTCCATTACTTTTATTCAAATTCCTTCCCCCCCCCCCCCCCCAATAAAATTAGAAAACATACTACCCAAGCGTTTCTTTATATGCTAAGAAGAATGTCTTAAACCACAAAATAATTAGCAAAATTTACTCTCGTACATTCTATGCATTGTTACCCCCTTTCTCCCATCTATGATACTGCACAAATCATGCCAATGCTATTTGCGAAAAAATATTTGTACACTACCCAATGCATATATATTAGGAATCCAATTAAACGAGGAAGAAAAGAGGTATAAAAGAATAACTACACGAATAGCTGTGATCAAATCAAGCTCGTTAACAAAGAGGTTGGGCCATATCCTACCATTTGAACTACGTAGAGCAGCAGCAATATCAATCACTTTCCTCCCAATTTCTTCACCGGAATACACTTGACATTCTCCTTCATTTTCACAAAAAAGATCAATAACTCTTGTCAAAACAACCATGGCGCACTTTGACAGGTAACAATTAAGTAAAACGAACTCACCAGTTTTAGTAAGATCGAGGAAAGAAGAGCCGTTGGACTTAATCTCGCAAAGTTGCAGCAAAAAATCATCACGGAATTCGGAGGTCAAAACATCCGGTATAGCCACCATAGATTTACTATCACACACTCCCACCACCCTTAACCTCACCCCCTGCAAATTTCACACTGAGATTTACATACAATCACTGTTTTCCATTATCTATCAGCACACAGTCGCATACGTAACAATGAGTGCGTGATTGAAAGGGAGAAACCTGTCGGGAATGGAGGGGGCGGCAAGAGATGACGTGGTGGAGGAGCTGGCGGCCGACGCCGCCGCAGCCCATCAGCAGCAGCGGAATGCTGACCATTTTCCAATCACTCTGGTTTGCTTTCTCTCTCCTGTTTATCTAAATTCTTTAAACATTCGGGTTTTGTAATTTTATTGAGCTATTTGTGGCAGCACGATTCCGATGTTTGAACTGTTCTTGGAGTTCGACTGACTGGTGATTGATCATATGGGGGTTTTATTTTCTTTCTATTTTTCCCATTTAAATTGAAATTAATGTATAATTTCAAAAGGATTAAGTTATACTGGGAATTTTATACCGCTGCGGTTATACTTATATATTCAGGTTTACTAAATAAAATTTTGTAGAATAAAGCTCAACTTTTATTTTTCTTTAAGCAATCTGCATGAAACTTTGATCCTTTAGGAGACAAGCCTCAATATTTGTGACCTTCTAAAAATAGCTTGCGTTACACCGTTCTTAGCAAGCGGTTAAGGTCATTTGGGACAACTAAAGAAAACCTACAAATTCTAAAAAAAATTAGGGCACGCGCGACGCTGACTATGCGGCCCATCCATGCCCATCCATTCAATAAAAGACATGAAGGGACGGACGGTATGAGACGGAGGGAAAAGGGCGGGACAGCCTCCTTGCGGCCAATGGCATTGGCACGTTTCACTCATTCGTTGGGCGTGCAAGTGGCGTTTATGCGGCCGAATTTTAAGTTTTATTTTTTTTAATTCGAAAAAATTAAATTCAAAAAAAATAGCTAATACCGTTACACCTAACAACTACTCCTTTTTTTGTTAAATTAACTCAACCCCTTCTATCCCCTATAATTACCCACTTCTCACATTTTATTTTTCACACAAATTTAATCTAATCTTTCTAATTTTCTCTCTCAATCTCTTCTTCTTCACTCACATATTATATTTTCAAAATCCACTATGTCCAGCAACGACCACTAAAATCATTGAAGATAGTGGTTACTTCGTGAGGGCTACGATCCATCCACGCTTTCATTCGATACAACAATGTATTGTTTGGAAGCGCAACTCCAGGTTCCGCTTAGTCATCGAGACACCCCTCGTCGACGCTCCATGGGGCATAGAATCGACACACCCCTCGTCGACATCCAAATATCTGACGAGTCGTTCTCTTGCGATGTTTGAGCGATGTATACCGCAGAAGAAACAAATCGAATCTTCGAGGTGTACGTCGACACAAGCAAAGATCCGGTCATCGAAAACAACGAAAACTGCAAGGCTTTTTGGGAGAGAGTTGTCAATAGGTACAACGCGCGCCACCCGGAAGGCACCCCGATGTGCACGTATAAGAAGATTCAGTCTCATTTCGACCAAATCAGCCTAAAAATCTCCAAGTTATGCGTCATCAAGTGAGACAAATATTCTAAAATCCGCCAAGAAACTATACCTAAATTTCAACAACAAACCGTTCTACGTCGTCACTTTGGAAAGGGTCCGACATGTCAATAAGTGGCGGGTGACATAGAATCGGGATCCAAGCGCACAAAGCACACCTCAAGCGGCAACTACTAAACAATTGGCGGCGAAGGGTCCGCGAGTGGGAGCGAGGGGGAGCTTCAAGTCTAGTAGACGTCATCCGATGGAAACGAAGGTGGTGGGGGGCAAGGGGAAATCGCCAGCCTCGAGCAGTGCTACAGCTCATTCACTGGACCCCGAGGCGTTGAATGTGGCCAACAGATGCATCATCTACAACGTGTTAATGAAAACATATACCACAGGCACAAGTACTACGACGCTTCAACAATTGGAGGTGCGCTGGAAAATGATCGACAATCTCAAAAAGGATTTGTGTATGCTACTATAGGATTTTAATTATGTAATTTTTAGTTTTTAATTTAAGTAATTTTAGAATTTTAATTATGTGATTTTTAGAATTTATAATAATGTATTTTTTCTTATTTTAATTAAATTCATATTTTTAAGTAAATCAAAATGTCAATTTAATTAGAATGAATAATAAATAAATAACAAAATAAGAACAAGACTCATGAATAGTGGATAGTGCAAAGGAATGGATAGCGAGAGATATGAATGTGAGTGTTATTTCTTGAGGAAGACATGAGGTAAAAAGTTGTGCGAGACCTATTAATAGTTGAAGGAAAGAGAGGATGAAGGGATAGCGCTGTGTATGACTTTACAATCATTATCTAATACGATTAGTGGATTCTTGCGTCCACAACGATTCTCTATTCTACATGACGCAATCATATTCAAATATTTTTAATTATCTTAAATTCATCATTTAAACTTTTAAATTCATATATGAATTTTACTCCAACTAACTCACGGATTTATTAGCTTCTTTATATTACCAACATAAAATAATTTACAGAAAATATATTGGAGTCTTCGGAATCCTAATCAGTTATGTCCAACCAACTCAACGTTTCATTTTCTTGTCCAGCTGTGGAAAACAGAAAATTATTCCAAATGTTAATCTTTTATTTTGTTACGTGTATATATCTGATATGTATCTCCATTTCAATGGCAATGGTCGGGGCGAGAGAAATAGATTGGAAATCTTTGAGGAGTAGGAGTAGGACTCTTTTTCCAAGTGTGAATAGCAAGTAAGTTTGTGGTAGATTAATTGTTTTAATACTCATATTAAATATATAATTTGAATAGTGTCGCCGGAAAAACAAAACATACGTCAAATAATGAATGCAGTCATGCAGATGCAGGGGAGATTAGTCCGTTTAAATTAATAATCAGTCACGTCATGGCAGTCTCTCAATTAGCTCCAATCCACTGATTATACATTCAATTATTTAATCAGACAATGAAAATTGAGATTAAGAGAAATGCAGTATGTAGTTCCACTATTATACTATATAATATAGTTATGGGGTGGCCAATAATTCCGGCGGCTGACCAAATTCAATTAACCCATAATTCCGACAACCACACAAAAGAAAATACCAAATAAATCACAAATCCCCAAAACTAATTTGAATAAGAAAACCCTAATTCGCTTTCCCCCTCTCTCGTCTCCACCCTCCCAATTCATCGCCATTCACACGTCCGATGCGTTTCGCCTGATTGTCACAACCGGAAGTCAAGGCTAATTTCTGCTCGAAAATGGCGGAAACGCCGGATAGGACGCCGAACCAGACATCGCCGACGCGTTCGAGCTCGGTGACGGAGACGGTGAACGGGTCGCACCGGTTCGTGATACAGGGCTACTCTCTGGCGAAAGGCATGGGCGTCGGAAAACACATAGCGAGCGAAGAATTCACGGTGGGAGGGTACAAATGGGCGATTTATTTCTACCCCGATGGCAAGAACCCCGAGGATAATTCAACCTACGTGTCGGTGTTCATTGCGCTGGCGAGCGAGGGTACGGATGTGCGGGCGCTGTTCGAGCTCACGCTCGTGGATCAGAGCGGGAAAGGGAAGCATAAGGTGCATAGCCATTTCGACAGGTCGCTCGAGAGCGGGCCCTATACGCTAAAATACCGCGGTAGCATGTGGTGAGTTCATCGTTTCCTTGTCATTCTCGCATCAGGATTTTGACACCCGGCTTTCGTTTTGCACTTTTGCGTTCTATGGCGTGGAAATGGATGATGAGTTGCTGGGATTTTGTGATTTTATCTGAATTGATTCTTCAATGTTTTTCTTGTGTTTTTCTATTTTGGTCTTAGTCGGTAAACAAACGACTATGTTTTTTCTTAGACTTTTGGGCATACTAATTCTATTCTTGAAAGTTTTAAAAAAAATTCTATTGCTTGAGATATAGGCTGCAATTCTGTTAATTAATAGATTTCTCCATGGTATAAATCTTTGTGAATGAGTTGTTTTGCTTTACGATAGGATTCCAGACTGTCGTAGCATATCTTGTTGTTGTCATCTTACGTCAGTCAGCTTCTATTGTTTCTTCGGGTCGAGGCTACTTTTCAGGCTTGCATATTACTCTCATATTAATGTCATGTAGGCTACTGTTATGAAGCTGGATTTGTACCCCACATGAATTGCATGTGTCCCAGTTTAGTTGCATTCTCAAGAGATTTTGACTTGGTGTTGATTGGTTCAGGTATATGTTATATCAACCTGTGGTTGAAATTCTCCTAATAAATGTTGATATAGAGAAGAGCTTAAATTTCTTACTCACACATGTTTTGGCTGATGCAGACTGTTCAGTTATAGACCGTTATTCTTTAAGTCTTTTTTTTTTTTTTTTTGGTGGAGTATAGGTCATGGCCATTTAATATTGAAATTACATGAATAAAGGAAAAACTGCCTTGTTGGGTTAAAGAAAAAGTGGTTTCTGTTGCACTATTAGGTTTATTGGATGGATTAGCTCCACATTTGTTAACATGTTTTAATTAGTTTCTCCAATATGGTTTAGTACCTAGTAGTGTACATCAAAAGATGTAATGAAAATTCTTATATGAGATTGCGTTGATTCGTGCATATTAGAGATTAGTTGGTAGTATGATACGCATCATATGGGCAGTCAATTAGTTCAGCAAATAGTGGGGGGGATAACCAAGGGCAGTGGTTACTTGGTAGTGGAGTAGTGGGAGTAATGCAATTTTTATTATTATAATTATCATTGAATTTCTTTAGAATCATTACATGTAGGAAGTCTATAAATAGTCCTTCAAGGTTTGAAGGGGTTTATCTATTGAAGTATTTTGTATTGAATAGCTCTGCTGAGGGCTTTTCCTGAAGGAAAGAGGGCCCTTCAAAAGTTTCGAAGGAGTTATCTTTTTATTTACAATTTGTCTCTAACAAATTGGTGTGGTGAACGTGGATATAAAAATGGTGGTGACACGAAGTTTGGATGCTCGTGTCGAGGCGTTAGAGAAAGCGATGAAAGAACTCGGCATTCGACTTGGCGCTATGGAGCGAACTCAATTCGCGGAGACAACTTTTAACCAACGCGCGCGTAATGGATTCCCGAGAAACGTCAGCAATCCGTTTCGCCAACCCCGTGGTTCCGCCTCCTGATTCGGCACTAACCTTAGTGCCCTCGCCTCCTGCTTCCGTGACGACGGCCGCTGCTCTCATCATGGCCACAATTGGGGTGATTTTTGAGCCGGCGGCAACTTCTGCCACCATGAGGAGTCATGCTAGCTTTGAGCGTCCGCTCACACCTAACCCTCCACCTTTTCCACCAACAACGCACATTTTCCACCAACAACGGCAGGAAACAACAAGCCGACCAGCCTCCCATCTTCGTGGCTGCACCAAGAAGAGCATCGCATTCATTGGGTGGTCAAAAAACATACTTAGCTCGCAGATTGGTGGTCACTTGGAACTCCTATATATGACGTGCTGTATGGATAACAATCCATTTAGGGGAAAGACGAGGAAGCAGACAATGGCCAAATTTTCTCGGTTCAAGGTGCAGCGTCCGTTCCTTCATATTATGGGGCGTCTTCAATTCTACTCTCTTACTCATGTCGTATACTTGAGTACGAGCCTCCACCAATCCAAGCAAAATATTCAGGTTTCAAACCCAGCCCTACCTTAAGCCCTGCCTTGAGGAGGACAAGGCTGATTCGACAACAGTGCAATTGGTACGCATCATATGGGCAGTCAATTAGTTCAGCAACCATTACTTCTTAATGATGTAATTGGTGGGGGATAACCAAGGGGCAGTGTTACTTGGTAGTGGAGTAGTGGGAGTAATGCACTTTTTATTATTATAATTATCGTTGAATTCCTTTATAATCATTGCCTGTAGGAAGTTATAAATAGTCATTCGAAGTTTGAAGTGGAATATATATTGAAGTAGTTTGTATTGAACGACTTTGCTGAAGGCTTTTCGTGAAGGAAATAGGGCCTTCACAAAAGAAGTTATCTTTTTTTGTACAATTTCTCAATTTTCATTACAAACATTCTTCGTCGCTTCTTGTAATGTTTGTAATGAAAATTGAGAAATTGTAAATATAAAGATAACTCCTTCAAAAGAAGCTCCGCTTTCCTTCATGGAAAGCCCTTGGTAAAACCGTTCAATACAAAATACTTCAATAGATAGCCCCCTTCAAATCTCGAAAGACTATTTACAGACTTCCTACATGCAATGATTATAAAGGAATTCAACGATAATTATAATAACAAAAACTGCATTACTCCCACTACTCCAATACCAAGTAACCACTACCCCTTGGTTATCCCCCACTAATTCCATCGTTAAGATGTAATAGCTGCTGTACTAATTGACTGCCCATATGATGTGTATCATAGTACCTTTAACTTGAATTTCTTGCTGGCTTTGGGATAATAGAGGTTTTTCTGTATGTAATAGCACTTCAAGCTGCTAGAGATTCTACCTTAAATATTAGGGAGGAAAAACTAATATGAGGACGACTCAGAATTCTGAGTGTAGCCATGCCCAGGTTTTTGTCTAGGACTTTTAGGTTGCGGTTGGAAGTTTGAACTTTTTTCTTTTTCCTCATGTGAATACGCCTAATACATTTTATGAACCATATCAGTATTCTTTAAGTGGGTAAAGTTGGTGGTCTTTCTTTCTAAAATTCACGGTTTTAACTTCTTCTGTGCCTTAATGCAGGGGATACAAGCGCTTTTTCAGGAGAGCTATGCTTGAAACATCAGATTATCTTCGAGATGATTGCTTGAAGATCAACTGTACCGTTGGAGTTGTTGTTTCTGCTATTGATTGTTCTAGGTCTAGGTTACACTCTATTCAGGTTCCAGATTCTGATATTGGGTCAGACATTGGCATGCTTTTAGAAAACATGGAAGGTTCTGATATCACATTTAATGTATCTGGGGAGAAATTCCATGCCCACAAATTGGTATTAGCTGCTCGTTCCCCCAAATTTCGGTCTGAACTCCTTGAAGGAGTGGATACTGAAGTGGAAGAAGTTATGGTACCGGACATGGAACCTAAAGTTTTCAAGGTGAGTGGATGTTATAGTTTTGATCTGCTCTTTCTGTTTCTACCAGAGTAATTATCTTACCTTACCAAACAGTTTGCTTTTGCATTTTGGTGATTTGCTATTTCTGCACTTGTATTAATGAGGTTGATGAAATGGCTAGGAATGTGGATACATGCTAATGTTCTTTGATTCACGACAGGCGCTGCTGCACTTTATCTACAGAGATGCCTTGGCTGAAAATGAGCTGATAACATCTAGTTCTTGTTCTACTCCTTTGGTAGCTGACACCTTGACCGCAAAATTGCTGGCTGCAGCTGATCATTATGACTTAGAAAGACTCAAAAGGATATGTGAATCTCATCTGTGCAAAGATATATCTGTAAATTCAGTTACGCAAGTACTTTCTTTGGCAGATCATTATCACGCTGCAGAACTGAAAGATGTTTGCCTTAAATTTGCTGCTGAGAACCTGGCAGGTATATAACTTGTGGCCTTCTTTCTTTACCCCGTGATTAATTTGGAATCTTGTTATTTCTGATAGAAGGGGAGATCCTCATTTCATTGCCTGGCTCCTTACGACAATTGCTATTCATTTCATTGTGGTTGTCGATGGGAAGAACTTCTTGCCCATCTCTGACCAAGATGTTATGGCATTTCTAGGCTTATATCAGTTTTTTTTTTAACTAACACTCAAGGTTGAGAATGAGATGGAAACCTCCTCTCACTGCAGCCTCAACATATATTGAAGTTCCATTTCATGGTGCCAATAGACTTTATGCGATGATAATGTGCTTTTCCCAGCTGGTTTTTGAGTACATATGTTTGTCCTTCTTATAGTAGCATCCTGACTTGGAGGAAACATGATTCTCCTTATGTGTTGGTCTTAAGAGATTTGTGTAAATTTAGCCAATGCCCGAGCTAGTTGTTGGTTTTTGTTTGGGGAGTAAAGTAAAATATAATATATGATGTAACAGTAATGTATTTATCCATTTATTTATGAAGAAACAAGATAGTGTCATGCTTTAATCGACTTATTCTGCCTTATATTTTTCTTCCCTTATCTATGTAACATCTTATAGTCTGTGTTACTATCTTTATTAGAATGTACCACTAATGTATATATCTATGAGAATGTATTTTTCAGTGTGTGTTACTATGTATTCACTTTTTTACGTAGTTCAAATTATAACTGTATATTAGGATGTATTTAAATGAAATGTAGCATGCTTATGTTATATGAATGGACTAATAGAGTTTTTCAATATTGATGCTTGTGTATTTCTTAATGTTGCTCACAAGATTTTGGAACTTCTCAATCGACCAAGGTTTAGAATTGGAAGTTAGTTTATGTTGTGGTCCTTTTATGCATGTTCTTGAATGAATTAATAGGTACATTGGAAACATGTGATGTAAGATAATAGTAAATGAGTTTTGTTGATGAGAATAAGCTGTACTATTTATGGAATGGATAAAAACAGCAAGTAACTCAAACAAAAGGGAAGTGCAAAGTTGTGTTTGGATAATAAAAGAAAACAGGCTCCTAGTTTCAACATTTCTGTATCATCAAGTAAGACAATAATAAATTGTAGTACGAAGTGTAAAATGATTATATAGTTTAGCTCATCTTTGATATTCACAATTACTTGTCTTGTATTTAGCTCTACATTGTGGACAATATACTGCCTTCTTCTCCATGCTCTTTGAGTATCTTATTTCTAGTAGTACTTTGGGGAAGCGATTATTTGTGATCTTCTAGGTCCGAGGTGACTCAACCAAGCTAGAAATTATAGCCTATTAGGATTGCAACTACCATGTATTCTGTATTTTAGTTTTGTATATTGATTCACTGCAATATACAATCTTCCATGACTCTTTTTGCAGCTGTCATGCGTTCGGATGGTTTTGAATATCTTAAAGAAAATTGCCCATCTCTACAGTCTGAGCTTTTGAAGACGGTGGCTGGCTGTGATGAAGACTGCAGCAACGGTGGTGGCAAGTCCGGGAGTGTGTGGGCTCAACTCTCTGACGGCGGCGACAATGGCGGCCGGAGGGTTAGGCAACGAACTTGATTTTGGAAGTAGGAATGATAGCTAACGAGTGAACAATATTTTCTGTGACAATTGTAATTAGCAAGAAATGTGTTTTGTATTTCATTCACAAGAAATTATGGTGGCAGACAGCAGTTGCTACATTTACTGTGTCTTGTGCAGTTTGTCTTTTAATGAATATTGTAGGTTATTGTGCTTTGATCCGAAATGCGAAATCAATATTATGAAGCAAGTGAAAAGGCAGCTTTGTTTCAGGCAAATATGAATGAGATTTGCCTTAAATCAAGTGACAAGAATGTAAAGAAACAACAAAAATCGAGGCCGATATTCGTCAAAATATTCTCGTACAGCTCGTAAATAAAACACATACAAATGTGCAAAAGTTGTTACAATGTGTGCCTGCTAGACATCATGACCAAACATCACAGAATTGTTCCTGAAAAATAAGCCATATCCGCCCCAATATTGAGGCCAGAACTTCATAATTCATGCGACAAGTAGCAATAGAAAATAGAAAACATGTCCAGAGGCAGTAGATAATCTGCGTTTTCTCAAATGCGAATAAGTGGACTAGTTTTCTCGAATGCAAATAAGTGGACTAGACAGTAGGCATGGCGTTCCAAGCACCAGAATCGTGATCATGGTGGCCTTGAGTTGATGGAGTTGCCACTGCATCGACTTTTTTGCAGTCTCTGCTCAAATCGCCACCAAGAAATGTTCCGATTGCATCTTTTAGAGTGTGTTCCTTAGTTGGGTGTTTAACTCGACTGAAGCAGTTTGAGGCAAGCAAGAAATCCGGTCTGGAAAAGATCATCTGGTTTCTTGTCTCAACGTTATTATCGTATGGCACTAGGCCCCCATTTATTGCTTCATCCTTAACTAAAACATCACAATAATGCAGTATAATATTAGGAAAAAACCCCAGTGAAGTAAATGCAACGCACTAATAGAGCGATGAAGGTTGTGTAGAAGGAACTCAAACCTGGCAAAGTCCCCGTAGGGAAGGACTCATCCAACGAGTTCCCACTGATGGGGGTGCTCTCACTGAACACTGATGAGGAAGAATGACCTAAAGGAGAGAATTGTTCTTCATATGCTCCCCATTCCGTCTCATGGAGAGCATGTGCTGAGTCATCCATCACATTGGAAGCATGTGGAGTACACTGAACACTGTTGCTCTTGGAGTTTCTCATAGTTTCTGATTCATTGAGAACTGCATCCAATAGACCGCTATTTTGAGGTGAAAGATTACAAGAGTGCATGTGCTCATTTGGGGGCGTTTGGATTAAGATATCAACTGACTCAAAGAAAGGCAACGGGGAAGAGGGTGAGGGTGAGCCCCAAGTACCCATCTGAGTTTGGAGTGAAGGGAGCTCCAGCTTCATTGCCCAAGAAGGCTCCGAAGAAGAGTTGCCATTTAAGATGGCATGGCTGCCGTTAAGTAAACTCGAAGTTCTCGCATTGTCAGTTACAGGATTATGATCATATGCAGAGAACACCGAAGATTTCCCAATTTGCATAGAACTATCAATATGGTATTGATTCCCACCTGGGAAAGCATTACATATTGGAGCATTTAAGCCAGGGAACATCGGTTCTGACCCACGGAGACGCTTGGATGGATGAACTGTTGGGAGCAAAGACTTGTTATGGTATGGAGAGTTTAGACCCTGCGTAAGCAGGCTACTTGCTGGAATATCAAGCAAGTTACCAGCAGGAAAATCCAGAAGGGCTTGTGTGTACATATGGTGATTGAGCTCTAAATTCTTAAATTCCACAGCTGGAATGTCAAAATTGTTAATTGGCATGAATTCTGGATGGTGCACATTACCAGAGGATAAATTACTCATGTCGTCACTTTGCAGGTTATCATTCAATGACTGCAAACAGATATCAGGTGGATAAATTGGTAAGCCAGCACGTTGTCTTCTTTTGATTCTGGTGTTCCAGTAATTCTTAATCTCATTATCTGTGCGGCCAGGCAACTGCCAGTAGAGACGAAAAGGATGAGAAGATGAGCAAGAAGACGTAATTATACTAAATATCAAATACTTAGCACCCATTCTAAGCATGAAAAGTATTTCATCATGTCACCATAAATTCTTTCCAGGAATGGATATACTTCCATCACACATGAAACAGATATAAAAAAAGATGCAACTACAGTATCTCTTAAGATGAGAGATTATTGCTAAACTCTAATATATCATGTTACTAAGGGATCGATACCAGTAATAGCACAACTGTACTTACAAAGCTATAACTCAAAATAAACAATGAATAAATGGTATTACTGATGGTCACCTTAGGGCGGAAGAATGCTATAAACAGTAACGAACAAAGTAAATCTTGAGCAGGTTATTTCCAACCTAGAATGGCCACTTTACAGCCCCACAAACTACAAATCTGTGCACATAGCTAGCTATCTCTATCTATCACATATATAATGTACATCTTTAATCTATTCCTTTATATTAGAAAGCAGGTGATGGTCCAAGGACCAAGACCACATGTTTCTTGATTACAATGATGCCATACCACAAATACATATTGTGCAGTGTCTTTTTTAACTTAGTGAGGCAGTACAGTGTAAAGGATTTCAGAATAGGGTAATAGGGTCAGATGCTAGAGCAATCTTTATTCCATTGCACTTTGGCATCAATTGAGGTGGCGTCCATGGGAACCAATTTTGGAAATCAACCGCACAACTTTTACAGGGGAAGTATTAGTTCTTTTAACTGTATCACGATGATAATGATTATTCTTGCAATCTTGACTAAATACCATGCAGATGCAGCTATAGAAGATGCATTAGGATGAGAAATGAACTGCCCAAAGGAGCACTTTGGCATCGTTGCAGGTGGAGACCACGGAACCGGTTGCGGAAATTTAACAGTACATTTTTACAGGGAAAGCTCAACTATCACACCATGATATGACTATTCTTACAATCACAATTAAATACTATGCAGATGCAGCTGTAGAAGACGCATGCGTATTTGCAGTGAAATGCTGCATGAGAAATGAACTGCCTAAATGCGGAAACAGATAGATCATATGCCAAGATATTTTTCAAGGGATGTGAAAATAAATTGAAGCACTGGGACACACCTCAGCAGCCATTCGAGCCCATTTGTTTCCCATCTTGGCATGGAGTTCAATTATGCGACGCTCCTCCTCAGGTGTAAATGCACCTTTCTTAAGATCTGGTCTGAGGTGATTCGCCCACCTCAAACGACAACTTTTTCCACAGCGGGCAAGACCCGAGTGTTTCTGAACTGCATTCCAGTTTCCCTCTCCGTGTTTTGTAACATATTCAACTAAAATTGCATCTTCTGCAGAAGTCCACGGACCTTTTTTAAGTGGGCCATTCCCTCCAACATTTCCTTCAGTACTATCATCACCAGACGGGGAATCTACGCCACTGTTGGGCTTTGTCCTCTCATCACTTTCACTCAACATTCTCATCTCCTAAATTTTGAAAGAACAAGAGTTAAAAGTTATAGTGTGTGAGGCAGCAAGTGGGACATGATGCATGGTTTTCTAAAAAGATACTTTTAAACTTTGTGCAACCCAAAATGTCCAATCTCATTCTCTTCCAAAAAACTAGTTATCTAACCACCCAACAAGCCATGAATTTTGAGAAAGAGAAAATATAGATTGCCAAGAAGATCTTTACCCATATAAACCATAAAGCAGCCACACGTTATTAGAGATAACAGACATAAGTTGAATTCGTGATTGGACAAGTCTTGTCACGTCAATAGGGTCGATTCTCCAATGGAAAAAATTAATTTCTTTGAGAGGCCAATCACGTTCGAAGAGATCCTACAAAATATAATATAAAATTTTGTAACACGTCATCAGAAACCAAGCAAAGGACCACGTCAAAAGTTCACAGAGTTTTATGAGTGAACTGTCCAACATATCCCTATAAGTCAAACCCGCAAAACACTTAAAGCAACATCTTTACCGCCTCCTATAATTCAGAAAGGAAAAATGTACAATTTTATTATATGTTAGCATCCACCCAAAGAACTAATTCATGAATTATCAATTACAAGTGGTTAAAGTACAGCAGTTATGAGAATTTAACTAAATAGAAAGAAAATCAGAATCAGGTTTCCTTATAATCCTCACCAACAAAATCGGCTAACCAATGATTTTCCACGAACGCTAAGTTTAAGGCGAGTAATTCAACAAGCGTTACAATTTGACAAAAAGTTAGCTTCAGAAAGACACTATTCCTTACTTCTGCAAGCCCCTAAAGAATTACCAAAGACGGCATGCATGCAAAAAGAAGCCTCATATAATTTGGCAAAATAGGAAAATGTAATTATAATCAGATTAGAACTTTCTTCAGCAAAAAGTAACTATTTACTTTCTGCAACACACAGCATTACGAAGAACTACGTGAAAAAAGCATTGTCATAAAATTTAGCAAATACAAGAAAGGGAAAATATTAAATGGCAGAATCTATAAGCAAAGAAACTTTCCAAATTGCAAAGACGTAGTAGCACAAAGCTCTTGTCAACAAAAAGAGCAGCTATTGAACTCTAGAGATCTAACATCCTAATAGCACTCCAAATCAGCATAATATCAGTAGTATCTATTCACAAAATTAGCGTAAAAAATAACATTATACAAAGAATATTAAATGTAATATTCTCTACCTTGATCCAGCGACCTCTCAAAATTGAATCTTTCTAAATGAAAATCCAGTCTCTTGAAACTTAGTATCCAAGACTCAATTTTTTTCCATTTATATTTCCTGGGAAAAGGCTTCCTTTAATATTAGAATAGAGAAAATAAACGAAAACAATGCCGCAAACTCAAATCTGCGCCAAATTCTGACGAATACAACAACAAAATACCAGCTGAAAACTTTGTTGAAGGTCAGACAAAATCGGAATCATGACAATAGGAAAATAGAAATAGAAAAGATTTAAGAATCCCAGGAAACCCTAGTGAAGAATTGATGAAATGACACCAGATCCACTTATTCATCAAAAGAGATAAAGAGAGAGAAAGAAAGTGTGTGCGAGTGAAATCATAGATTGGGAGAGAGAGAGAAATAGAGGAATAAGCTGATAGGATGTGAAAATTTGAAAAAATAAAAAATAAAAATAAAAATGAAATTGCAGTATTCAGAGAGAGAAGAGAGATAATTAGGTGGCAGGAGAAGAGGTAAAATAGAGGAGAGGTTTGAGGGGTGAAAAACACCTCAATTGAGATTGATTGCCGGAGTAGGAATGGCAAAAAACACTCATAAACACACAACTCCTATTCTGGCCCTTCATTTATTTGTAGGCATTTGCATGTTTAATTTGTTTTTATTATGTGTTGATTGAACTCTATCCTTGAATACTTACCACTTTCTCTCTCATTGTGAGTGCGTGTGCTGTACGAGAGAGAGATAGAGGAAATCAAAGCCAGTAAGCTGAAAGCCTAAAATTCTGCAATTTATAAGAGGGAGAAAGTGAGAGCTGGGGTTTCATGGACCGCGGTGCACTGCACGAACCTCTACCATTCACTTTACAATATACAGTAATTTATTTTGAATTACGCTACCAATACCTTTTTGTTATTATTATTACTACTAAAGTCGATATAAGTTTTCTAACGTGATAAAATACAAACTCACATAAATGATATTATAGAAATTTAATTTTCGATATAATGCATCGGCAACATTTATTAATTTAATAATTATATTGAGTACCCCTTAAAAAAAATCATATCAAAAGTCCAACGTAGGATTAATTAATTTACAGAGATAAACCATGGAAATCATTGTACTCTTAAAACATGTTTATAATTCTAGCCACATTTGCGACATATTTTCTAATATAATGTAATATCGCGTTGTTAATGATATTATACTTATTAAAATTTAATTACCAATTTGATACGATAATCTTTCAAATATTCTATTCTTTTTTTAGTTTGATTAGATAAAAAGAATAAAATTATAACTAATTAAAGTATACAAGATTTGTAAGGGAAAAGGTCCCAACGAGCATCCTCCATTAGTCGAGTGAATCTCAAGTAAAAAATTCCGCATATCTTAATGAAGAGAGGAGTTGATGGAAGCAGAAGCCATGATAATGGAGGTTGAAGAATAACTATTTGTTTCTCAAGCTAACTCCGATAATCAAATTTGGATATGATCATCCAAACTTGTTGGTTCCAGGTGCTATGTTTATTTTACGATTCAAGGATAAGAAACAACATAAAATTCTTGAAACTATTCATAAGGTTGGAAAGGAAATACTACAAAAAAATATGCATTTTATCGGCGGATTTACCAGCGGAATAACATCATTTTCTAATTACCAGCGAATTACCGGCGGTGGAAAATTTACCGGCGGTTTACTGGCCGATCTCCGATGAATTTTGGCCCCGCATGTACAATGTCAACTTTATCGGCGGATATCTGTCCGCCGGTGTTACCGGCTACTAGATTTCTGCAGTTAAATGTATTTTAGAAAATTAAATAAATAAATAAATTATCGTCAGCGTGTAAAGAGGTGGAGGTGTCGAAGATACCCCCGCCGGCGATGGATCGCTCTTCTAAACCCAAGTTCTTTATTCAGAACGCGTTTCAACCAAATGGGGAAGGATGCCATCCACAAGTCTTCCTTGGCCCTCTCACATAACAGGTGTGTCGTTTGGGTTGTTGCATCACTCCCATCGGCAGAGGACCTTTGCTTGCCTCAAGGATTTTACAGATTGAGGCTGGTTTTGGAGGACCCGACTGCAAGAATACATGCTTTTACTTTTATTTGAGAATGTGTCAAAAAATTTCTTTTCAGTTGTCGTTTCCTTCTCATTCTGTTTCTAACTTAACTTGTCCTTTCTTGTTATTTTGGTAGACATGTAATGACTTTTGGGGATCGTGACTCTATCGATGAGCTAACAAACAAGGTGGATTCATTTCAGTTGTCTGAGATATTTCCCCTGCTTCAGATATACTACAAAATAGAAGGAATAGATTAATTTGGGTGAACTCTTCACTTGTTGTACTCCGCTGACTAGCTAGCTTAGAACCATCAATAGTTTAACAGTTTGTGAAATCATTAGCTTATCTTGCAGACTGACTCTAGGTTTTTTCAGACTTAGCTCTAGTTCAATTCTTCCTAAACTGGACACTTTAGAGAACCTTTGCCTCAGTCCGTCAGCTTTTTAATTGTTGCCGTTAGCACGTCTCATAGATTCTTAAAACATGTGTGCATTATGTATATGGCCAGATTTAGACTTGCTCAATTTCCTACTCTTTTCGTCAAAACTACTCCAGCTATAGCCGCCCCTCACTTGCTATTTTGTGTTGATAAAACTAAAACGAGCTGGGACTTAAGTTTGATGATGTGTCTTTCAGCTGCTTCAGGTATGCTGTTGTTTAGCTGCCATGCTTTTCATAATGAATGCATGATTTTGATGTGTGTCTTTCTGCTAGTGAAGTAGTTTGTTGCTCAAGTTCTCTAATATTTTACACCAATCTTGCAGATATATGCTGGCTCCTTTTTCGCAATCCCAAACAAAAATGCCAAAATTGTTAAAAGAAATTAAAGAAGGGAACAATGTGCTAGGGCACTGGAATCATCCAATCTTTCTCTGAGACGAAAGGTACACATTTGCAAGATTCACTATCACAATTACTCGAAAAATTAGTAATGCGAAGCTTTGTAATTTGAATGTCAGCTTTTAAGCACACGAGACATGACGCAGAGGACCTTCATCGGGCAGGACAAGGTCGTGTTTTGAACAAACAGGACTACGATTCCCAAGAATGGGATGGGAGATTCAAGGAGCTGGAAAAGTCTGACTAACAGAACAAGTTGTGTAATAGAGGAGGATGTGGGAAACGGGCACGGCGCAAAGGCAACAACTTTACATAATAGATGACCACTTATCTTTATTATTAAGTGAAACACCAGAGTTAGGACTGCACGCCCAAATGCACGAGTTCTGTCGCTGCTTCTTTTTAATGGAGATATATATTGTACAATAATGGTGCATTCAAAAATCAGATAGTAATTCAGCACTAGTATGAAATAGAAGAAATTAAAATTCGTTGCTTCAATTATGCTTGTGGACTTCTTGATTTTCTTGTCTTTATTAACTTGTATTGAATAATTGAGGATTACTTGATAAAAATAGTTAGTACCTAAAAATATAAATAATAATACAAAAAGATTACCGGCGGATAATGTCCCCCAAATTATTGGTGGATTTTGTCCATCAATAATACCGGTGTATTTTGTCCCTTGGTATTATCGGCGTATTTTGTCACCCGATATTACCAGCGACAAAATCTGCCGGTAAATCCACCAATTTTTTTTTCCTTTGTACTCGTCAAATTTTTATCGACGGCCACATCCACTGGTAATCTATCAGTGGCTTTTACCGGCGGACGTCATCCGCCGGTAATTATGTTTTCCATCAATTATTTTAACGATGCGGCTATTCTGTCGGTAATCCCCCGATAAAACGCGCATTTTTTGTATTGAAAGATATGATACCAACAAAGTTTTGAGGTATTGAATTTGTTCTCACAAGATTGGAAAGATGTGCCGTGAAGGAAGTCTTGACGTACGCCAACTTGCAAGATGAGATGGAAGGATGAAAAGTGATATAAAATTCTTGAAACTTTTCACACGAGGTTGGGAAGATGAGACTGACTCAAATATGTATACATGTTTTGGGTTTTGAGGAGGAATGTGATTCATTTAGTTACAACTTATATTTCATACTTATGTATACTAGGTAACTTAAATCTACGATTTATTAATTAAAAGAGAAATATTTTATTGCACCCACGATCTATTGATTAAAAGATAAATATTTTATCAATTAAATTGTACTTGGTCATCATTTTAATTTTAGAAGACGTAACATTGTATTTGATTTCATTTCTTCTTCCTTCTCGACATAATTATGTTTTTATAGAAGAATTATGTTTTATTTTCAGTTATTCAAATACTATGAAAATAGTTTAGAATATTCCTTGAAATTAAATATTAAAAAATAGGTGTTGATTTAATATATAACTTCAACTAAAATAATGTTTTGAAATGAAAATAAAATATTTTTTATTATTAATTGATCGACACATAAATAGAGATCAATCATATTTTTACGTAATTTAGAAATACATAAAAATATATATCAAGGTGTATGCATGGTGAATGTGGGTCATAAAACTAGCTTAATACGGCCTATGATATGGGAATGGAAGTGAGCTCAATACGAAGTCCAAAAGCAAGTACTAAAAAAGAGAAAAGGAACCAAGTGGGCCTTTGATTCGACAATTAGTCCAGTCGAGTATATTCCTTCAACCACTGTAGAATGAGTGAAAAAATGTAGAAAAGGGGATAAATTGACTGAAACGACGACCGAACAAGGAAATTGGTTAAGCGGATTTTCATAGTTTGGAAAATGGGGGAAGGAAATATCTTGTCTGTTGAAGAGGCGTCGGAGATAGTGCTGAGGGTCGCGGAGAGGCTGCCGCCGGTCACGGTGCCTCTCCACCACGCACTCGGCAAAATCTTGGCCCAAGACGCCTCCGCTCCCGACCCACATCCCCCTTACCCCGCCTCTATCAAGGTCTCTCTTCTCTCTAATATCTGGATTATAAAGTCAGATTCTTTTGGTGGTTTACTGAGTTTTAGTGTGTAATTTCCGTGAAATATCAGAATTAGTGCGTACAAATTGTATTTATTTTTTATTTTTTATTTATGGTTTATTAGGTTTTTATGCAGTGGAAATCGCTGTTTTATTGGAGGGACTGTCTAATTGGCACTCTGAGAAACGTTACTTTTGTGGACTATACACATATGCTTTAGTACATGTACTGCTTTTTGTGGGTTTCTTCATGCATTTGAGAACGAACATTTTTGTTGTGCTTTTAGATTTTAATAACAGTTGGTTTTGCTACTTTATGGTCAAGTTTGCTAGCAATGCTTGGTGCACTTTAGCTTCCAAAGTTCTTCTAATGTTTCAGTCGCATGTTTTTTTTTAAATGTTGTTCCATTGTTGGGTTTTCTAGGATGGGTATGCAGTGGTTGCTTCAGACGGTCCTGGTGAGTATCCTGTAATCACTGAGTCACGAGCGGGTGATGATGGTATTGATGTCACAGTGACTTCTGGAACAGTTGCTTATGTGACAACTGGAGGTTAGTCATCTGGCGGTCAAGATTTAACTCTTTTTTTTTTTTTTTCCCTTTTACCTCATCTCGTGTTAATAGACAGTGCACCATTTTTTAGACTGTAGCAATTCTCTGAGTTTCAGGGAGTTTGCTGTTCAGGTTTTGAACATGATGAGTTAAGACCCGACAGATTTTAGAAGAATGATTCTTTTAACTAACATGAAATAGTTACACCTTAGGCTGATAATAGTTACACCTTAGGCTGATAAAAAGTTACTCTTTTAGGCAATAATTGAGGAACTTCAGTTGCCTATCTATTTACACAAATTCTGGTTTCATTTGTTCAGAGAATCAAACTTGAATTAGGTTGTCTGGCAACTGCAAAATTGAGTGGGTCCAGATACTGTTAAATCCCGCAAAAGAACACCACAAAACCCGTATTCTCATTTTTAGATTCCTTAAACTGAGATTAGAATGCCAAAAGTTCATTTTCAGCCTGCTGATAATGTGAAGTGCTACCTGAATGATTGGAAATTGATTTTGCTTTTTTTTTTTTTGGTTTTTTGATTTTTGTTATTTATTATTATTGTTATTATTATTTTTGGCTCAGGACCAATACCTAATGGCGCTGATGCTGTTATTCAAGTAGAGGACACTGTACAAGTAGAGAGCGCAGCATCGGGTCAGAAGCGAGTGCGGGTGTTGAAACAGGTCACTCAGGGACTTGATATTAGGCCAGTGGTATGAAGGCTTTACATATTGTTCATTTGTCGATTATTCTGCTTATATTAGGACTTCAGGGAAAGAGCTTTATGGTATCTGAATATTGCCTTACTTTGAAATCCTATTACATAATTCCATTTAAAATATTCTCGATCAGAATTATGTTTTAATCCTTGCAAACATATGCTGATCTGTAATTGAATGCTTGGATCATATCTTTCACATGTTTTCTAGTTAAAAGCTTGACTATCTATAAGATTGCACAAATACCTGTATATTACTTCTGAGGATTGCTCTTCCGTTCCACAGCAATACAATCTTTCTCAATGTCCTTTTTTTTCCCATATAGGTTAAAAAGATCGAAAAGTAATTTCTTCTTACTGTAGGCTCTACTTAAGTTTTCACATGTTCAGTTTCTACATCACGATCCTTCAGGTCGAATATATGCTTTCAATGTGAACAGAAGCAACTACTTAATTGATGACGTCTATTTTATTTGCAAATAATTGCTGCTATTGCGCTGTCCTTCCCTTCACATATGTCCGCAGCTAAGTTCTGTGTAAATGTTGCTAGGGTTGTGATATTGCTAAAGGTGATGTAGTATTGAAATCTGGAGAGCGTTTAGGTGCTGCGGAAGTTGGCCTGCTTGTGACAGTGGGCATGACTTCGGTGAAGGTATTAGTTTTTTATTCCTTTTTCTGTCTATTTCTCTTCTCCTCCATGTCTCGCTGGTTCTGGTCCCACAATGACAAACTAAAAGCTTAATGACAAAATTATGTACAGGTATATCCTATGCCAAAAGTTGCTGTGCTTTCCACAGGGGATGAACTTGTTGAGCCTGAGACTGAATCTCTAAAACGTGGCCAGGTAGTAGAAAATTTTCAGTTACACTATAGCCCTTACAAGACTAATATCTATAATGCTATGTCGTTTTTAAATTTAAGTACGTCTTGTTGAGTTGATCTCAGATACACCTTGTCTAAACAGGAAGTGATTGTGGTGACACGTATACTAAATTGTTATCTAGATTGTCCATGGGAAAATTTCCCATCATATTAAAACTTGGAAAATTGTTGTGATTTTTGGAGTATTTACAGACTCCATGTTTTGCTATAGATTTACAGACTGGAATTTTGTGGGTTTCTATCTTTTAATTATGTAGCATAATGTGTGCTTCTTCCTCATCCAGTAAATGGTATTGAAATCATTATGCTTATGAGCTATGCTTTAAACAAAAGTATGGTGCACCTGGATGATAATTTCATGCTTGCTTTCATATCTCATGCTCAAATACTTTTTCTAGTTTCTGGAAAATTTTCCCTTGAAATTTATACATCTTAAATATAGTTTAGTTTCCCTCTCTTCTTTTCCTTGGCGATAAATCTACTCGATAAGAAATTTGGAGATGTAATGCTACCAGGACAGGACTTTCTACTTGCAATATAGTGCCTCTTGATTTATTTAGATGCCTGTTCTTCTGCAGATTAGGGACTCCAACCGTGCCATGATCCTTGCTGCTGCACAGCAGCAGCAGTGTGAAGTTCTTGATCTTGGTATAGTTCACGATGAGGAAGAAGAAATCAAGAGGATGTTTGATAGAGCTTTCTCAAGTGGAATTGATATACTAATAACCTCTGGAGGAGTTTCAATGGGAGACCGGGATTTTGTAAAACCCCTACTTGCAAAGAGTGGAAAATTACATTTTCACAAGGTAATTGTTTCATTTTTCTGCTTCACAGTTTGATTTCTCTGTGAATGAAACACAGGCGTGAAATCACGGTTTAGATGTCTGAGTCTGATCTTGATTTTGTCATTGCCTGTTTTTCAATTCACAAACATCTTAGTTTTTCGTGTATTAAGAGATCCATGGACCCTTAAAAATGAAGTTTGTATTCTTTTGGCATGATTTTCATTCAGGTTTGCATGAAACCAGGAAAGCCTCTTACCTTTGCTGAGATCCTTCGTGGATCAACTGATAAGAAGTCCCAAAGTAAGATTCTTGCTTTTGGTTTACCTGGAAATCCAGTGAGTTGCATGGTCTGTTTCCATCTCTTTTTGGTTCCTGCGATTCGAAAACTTTCTGGATGGACCCAACCCCACCTTCCAAGGTTTATGAAAGTTCTAACTCTTGTGTTTCTATTTCTCTATCATCTCTCTTTCATTTTGATATTTTTGCCTCCAAATCTTCCTTCCAAGTCATCACCTCTTACTATTCACGCATATGCTTTGTAGAGTACATGCTCGTCTAAAGCATTCACTAAAGGCAGATCACATTCGTCGTGAATTCCATCGTGCAACTATAAGGTGGGAGTTTGATAATGGAACAAAAACTGCTGGGTAAGGTTTTGGTTGCATCGTTATATTGGGTTTCTTTTACTTCTTGCCTTTCCCTCTCTCTCAATCTCTATCTCATATTTGCACCTGTCTTCTCATTGTGTGAAGATGCATGTTTTAGCCTCCCAAGTTAGTACAGCTTCTTAAAAGTTTCCAGTTATCAAATCTGTTGTCCTTGATGGGATCAAAATGATTTCCAGATTCGTTGCTGAGAGCACAGGCCACCAGATCAGCAGTCGGCTTTTGAGTATGAAGTCAGCAAATGCCTTGTTGGAGCTGCCACCTACGGGAAACCTGATTCCTGCTGGGACTTCTGTGGTAGCAATTATTATTTCCGATATAATCGGTTTTGTTGAGACTATTAGTTTGACATCATTAACTCCAGAATCTATATCACCTCAAACTAACCCTAGCCACACAAGTACTGTCAAGTCTGAAGCTTCTGAGTATAGAGTGGCTATTCTCACTGTGAGCGACACTGTTGCATCAGGGGAGGGGCCAGACAGAAGGTTAGAATCTGTCACTTTATTCAATTTGTTTATTATCTGGTAATGCATTTGTTATTGTAACCGGCCTCACGCTCTCTTACTGCATTGATCTTATTTGGATTATGGTTGCTATCTGAGACACGGATCCCGCCTTCCCTTCAAGGGAGGGGAGTGGGAGTGGGATGGCAGATAGATCACACAGTGCAAGTTTTGTAGAGCTTATATAGAAGAGCTTCTGAGCTCTAATATCTTATAAGATGTTTCTAGTGCTTACTTGTTTCGATATAAGTTGTTTAAATCTTAGGATAAAATGAGATCATAGAACATATAAGATGTTAGTAATGTCATTTAGACTGAGTGAATGGATCCTTAGTTGCATTTGGCAGTGAAATCTAAACTAGAATATATTGCATCTTGATACATCTTCCAGGATCATAATTCCTGAAAGGTCACTTTAGTGATGCTAAAACAAGTGCAGCACTGATATTAAATCCATGTGAGAGATCAACATGGACTTTCTGAAGACTATGCAACAAATCCCATTTGAATTTCATTGCATTTATGTGGTTGTGTTTAAGATAATGTGACTGCTTTGGAAACTTAGGGCTTTCTGCCCAGTTGATCTTAATTGTAGGTATAATATCAACATCCTTTTATTTTTATTTTTCTTCTTCAATTGCATTCAATCTTAATAATCACATAATTTGGAATCTTTGATCTTAGATCATAAGTAATTAGGTGCGAGGGCTTCATTTTGATCAAAAAGTAAAGCTTGATCACAATTAGAGCAGTCAAATATGATTATGATGTATTCCTGTGTTCTGCAGACTCTTGTTCCACAATCTTTTTGCATTGCATGATAAACCTTGAGCTTTTGAATCCCTATTTTCTGGCTTATAAGATGTATATAACTTTGCAGTGGCCCAAGGGCAGTATCTGTTGTGAATTCAGTGTCGAAACAACTAGGTGGGGCGAGTGTTGTTGCTACAGCAGTTGTTCCAGACGAAATCCCAAAAATCAAGGAATCACTGGAGAGATGGAGTGATATCGATAAAATGGATCTCATTCTTACTCTTGGTGAGTATGTCGATAATATCTTTGATAAGAATCAAGATAGTATATCTATGTGTTAAAAAAAATGTCTTATTCATAATTGATTCCCTTTATTCTTCCGTTGCATGCAAGGACAAAGATTTCTATTTATTACAGTTGGCTCGGATTCTGAATATTTTATTCTGAGTTTGCTTTCCACTCTTCTGCAGTAACGTGAATTGTAAAATGAAATAGGTGGTACTGGATTCACCCCGAGAGATGTAACTCCCGAAGCTACCAAAGAAGTGATACACAAGGAGACACCCGGTCTACTTTATGTTATGATGCAAGAGAGTCTAAAGGTACCTATATTTTTAATTTTCTTCATCTTTGGCTACTTTCAATTTCAAAATGTTTCTTTATTTTCTTACAGTATTTTCCGGATCTTATCCTACGTGTAAAAATGAACTGTGTTTCCTTTCCTGCATCCAATCACTGGTTTCTGTGGGATATGATGTGTGAATTGAATATTTAGAGGTGGTCATGAGCCAAAGTTGAGGTCCTATAAATATGATTTCAATTCATAACATAAAATAATGAAACTCTTTCTAAAAAGTTTATAATTGTAATAAAAGAAGAGATGAAATTCTTGTTATTGATTTTTGTCTGAGCAGGTGACACCATTTGCAGTTCTATCACGTTCTGCAGCTGGAATAAGAGGATCAACATTGGTTAGTTACAAATATGATCTCTACTCAATTCATAATCTTACAAGGTCCCTTTACATCCCAACTGATATAATCATTGCACAAGAATAATTAGGCATGTTTACTGCTTTCCAAAGCTACAGTTACTCAACCATGTCCTCTAAAATTCGTGTGTATCATCAGATCATAAACATGCCGGGAAATCCCAATGCTGTGGCTGAATGTATGGACGCTCTGCTACCTGTTCTTAAGCACGCACTGAAGCAAGTGAAGGGCGACAAAAGAGAGAAACACCCTCGCCACGTGCCCCATGCAGAAGCTGCCCCGGTCGATACCTGGGAACGTAGCCACAAGTCTGCTGCTGCTCAAGAAACTGGCTGCTCTTGTTCCCATTAACACACTCACTTGTAAGGGCTTCTTCTCTCTCTTCTTGATTGAGGTTAGCAACCAACAATAAATATTTATATGAGCGAAAAAATGTGTGAAATTCCGCGGAAATTATTTTGTAGTTTGGTATATTGAAGTAAAAAACATGACAGTCAAATTACATATCACGACACGGTCTATGTTCCATGTGTAAGCTTATGTTGTAACGATGTTTATATTGCTCATTCACTAAAAACGTTTTTATCCAAAGCATTATAGTGATTTGTGCTTCGAGACTGCTTATAACAATGTTTAATCCAATGTTTTAATAATAGGACTGGTAAGCGAACCGGCGGAACTACCGGTTTATGGTTCAACCGATCGGATCGGTCAGACCATTAGTCGGACCGGAATACTGTAGTAAATACAAACACACACACACACACACACATATATATATATATAATATATTATATAAATTATTAAAATTTGGTGAATGATAAGATATAATTAAATATATAGTATATAAAAATATAAAATTTTAATAAATGATCAAATATAATTAAATATAGTAAATAATTAAATATATATTAGATAAAATATATTAAAATAAATTAATTATTTTACATAAATTAGATAGCCGCTTAAATTTACAATTATACTAGCAGACGCGAGATATTTATAAATTTTGAGTTTGTGCTTAATTATTTTTTGATATAATTATTTGTAGTTAAATGCATCATGCTTCATGTGTAATTCTGAAGTTAATAATTAATTTCTACATATAATTTTAATAAATACCACCATTTCTCAAGAGTAAAATTATCAACTAATGAAGTTGACAAAAAAGTAGATAAAATGAATTATGTGTTTAGTAAAAATTATGAGATATTGCTTTTTAATATCAAAACACGAATTAATAGCTATTGTAGATTAAAAAAATTAATATTTTATATATAAGAATATTTAAAGTTCATAATATGTCACAAAAGTACTTGTAATGTAGTGGATAAAGTATAACCGGCCAATTTTTCTGGTTAACACTGGTTCAATTGTTGGATGGTTTTATGATTGAACCGGACCGAACAACACATCGTTCGCGGCCGAACCTATTGGACCGACTGGTCCGCTCCGTTTTTTAAAACAATGGTTTAATCTAATACGCGTTATTATCGTATTTTTTTAATGTTAAGGGTTTTCAATTCTTTAGATACATCAAAGTTGGAACCTAGATTGCGTATTGATTTGTAATTAAATATTTGGGTATTTTTGTGAAATTGTTCAAATGTTTCGCGATGATATTATCCTATATTGTTTAGGCTAAATCAACTATTTATTTATAACTTTATTTTTTCAAAACTTGCTGGCATTAGCTTTTCTTTTTTCAAAACATTGTATTATTATTATTCATTTTGCTTTACGTTTAGATATAGGATTGACAATCACTAATTTTCACATATAAAAATTTCTACTATATAGAATACTAAGAGTTAATTATATTAATTTTCGGTCGTTTTATAACAAAATTCATTTGGTCGATATGAGTTTTGTCGGCTATGTCAAGACATAGATTTTTGACGTATTACTCGACAATTTTGGTTGAGTGATAATGATAAATTTTACCGACGATGTGACTATAGTTGTTTTTCGTTCTTTCCCAGCAAAATCATTTCATTACTCAACCAAAATTGTTGAGTAATAGATAAAAATCTTCATCTTGATATGACTGTCAAAAAGACCATACATTAATCAAATAAATCTTATTTGAAAATTAAACACAAGCGTAATGTTATTGTTGCGGTCTATAATTAAATAAAATTTTAAATTTTAGGCTATATAAAAAATAAATTAAAATTGAGACTATTAATTAAAATAAATTTATTAAAAATTTATGCTATAAACTATAATTAATTTTATTAATATAAAAACTTATACAGTGCCAGAATTCAAAAAATGTATAATAATTTTTCCACAATAAGGGCCTGTTTGATATATCAGATTAAGCCAAGATTAGATAAATAATTTTGCCAAAGAGTGTTATAGGGGTGTTTGGTATCCAACATACTTAATAAGCAAGCTTGTGTTTAGTTCCATCGACCTGTTTCGTGAAAAACACTGTTCCATCCAATTTCACCATTTTAATTTATCGGGAGAGAAATCTGCGATTACACCAGATAAGAAACTAATTTCCACATTTCTCTATCCCTACACAATTCACGTATGCACTTCATCTTCCATCAGTGTTGCCAAATTTCCAATTTCTTCTACCAAATTTCGTCTGCAATTCTTTCCATCATAGTTCTGTTATGCCAAATCCCCCAATTTTCTTCTTCTCACAATTGCCCCTTCTCTCTATCTGCAATTCTTTCCATTGCCACCACCATCCACTTGTTTATTCTTATATCTCTCTTTCTATAGCACCATAGGTTAGATTTTGGCAAAAAAAAAAAAACAAGCATATTTTGCAGAGGAGAAGGGTTGACAAAATCAACTTCCTCAACTTCTTGTCCATCCACCGGCGAGAAGTTGTCGGAGAGGACGTACCTCTGGTCGACAGAGAGTTTGAGTGGAGGATTGATGAATGTGTCAATGAAATTGTCGACTACATTGAATATTTGCCAGCAGAGACAGTGGCTTCGCCGGTTTTCGTGGTTGTTGCACTGGGGCTCTGTAAGTGGGCGCTTTCTTCGGTGGTTGAGGCGGCGGCCTTGTGGTGGTGGTGCGAGGGGGAGAGGTGGGTGGGGTGGGATTTACTTTCATGTCAAAAGCCGTGCACTTTGATTCCAAATTAGAAAAGGAACAATTTTCGATTAATATATGTAATCAGGATCTGTTTGTATGTAATCAGTGCATACCTAGTGTTTGGTAGAACTGATTTCTTTTAACCTCGGCCCGTTGGGCCAAGATAATTTATCTCGGCCCGCTCTCAAAATAGGTTAAACTGCGTCGTTTGCTTCGTTTTTTACAGATTCTGAATCACACCAAAAATGGTGCGATTGTTCACTGTTGTGTCGTGCTTTCCGGATTTGGCCTCTCTCTCTACCTTCTCTCTCTGCCGATGGAACTCTCTCCATCTCTCCCCCCTCAGGCGGCGATGACCGGCGGTAGTGGTGGTTGTTCGCTCGCTGCCACGGCCGCCGTTTCTCAGATCTCCTTTTCCGTTTCTCGATTTGGGGCTTCGATTTCTTTGATTTGGGGCTTCCATTTCTCGATTTGAGGCTTCCATTTCTTCGATTTGGGGCTTCGATTTGTTCAAAGTAGAGAGCCAGTAACCATAGCTTGGCGGGGCGAAGTCAGATGGCGGCGGCGCTGCAGCTAGGTTGGCAGCCATGGCGGTGACTCCCTCTTTGTCGATTCTATTGTGTGTTTCTCCGTTCTTGTTCGATTGGTGGTTGGTAATCTGAGCCTAATTTATGTGTTCTTGTTCGATTTTTGTGAGGATTGTTCTCCGTTCTTATTCGATTTTTGCTCCAGTTTTGTGTTCGATTCTGTGTTGGTAGAACAGATGTTGCATGATGATTTCTTGGCCGTTTTTGTTGTAGTTCGATTGGTTGTTGGTAGGAGGCTGTGATGATTGTGAAATAATATTAGCCTAATTTCTGTGCTTTTGTTCGATTTTTGTGATGATTGATTCTCCGTTCTTGTTCGATTTTTGCTTCGATTTTGTGTTCGATTCTGTGTTGGTAGAACAGATGTTGCATGATGATTTTCTTGGCCATTTTTTTTGTTGTTCGATTTTTGCTCCATTTTTTGTTTCGATTTTGGCTACATTTGTTGTTCTTGTTTGATTTTTTTTAAATTTTCGATTTGAGGTTGAATGATTGGGGTCGCAGGAAATGGAGTGGAGGGTCGTACGCCGGCCACCACTTTGACAGACAGAAGGACATAATCATTATGCTGAAACTGTAATTGATTACTAATCGCTTATTAACAAATTTATTAGTCACTAATTAATTATTTATTAACAAAATAATCAATCAGCTAAATTAATAAACAATTGTAATTAATCATCAATTTTGATTAATAATAATAGCAATCATTAATTAGTTCGATATTTTTCACTAAATTAATTTATTTGGTTAATCTTGTAATTAATTAACGAATTAATTAATTAGCTAAATTTGTTAATAAGGCATGGTAATCCTCAATTAATCATTACTAAAATTTAAAACTAATTCATGTTTTGACAAAGTATAAAATTGTTATTTTACATCTTATCTATAATATAATCTAACATACCAAACACCACACTTATTTTTATCATATCTACCAAACAATAATATTAAATTCTTATCTTGCCTTAATAGTAATTTTTTATTATCTTAAAGCCCATATTACCTTATTTATCTTATTTTATCTCATTTATGCTACCAAATAGGTCTTCAATAATTACTTTAGCTTAATTAGTCACCAAAAAATAATCACTCACTCAAAGTGATAATTTAGCTTAATTAGTCAATAGTTAATCAATTAATTATTTTTAAAATAAAATAAATATATGCATATTTTTAAAATGATAAAAAAGTCATTTTATATCTTATCTATAAAATAATTTAGGCTATCAATCACTTATTCTTATCTTAATTTTTATCTTATGTATCAAATAATAAAAATAAATCTAATATTGCTAATTAGTTTAGGATATAATATCTCTGCCATAAAAAAGAAATGGAAAAAGGAAAAGAAGTAACATATTTTCTTGTTCTGATCTTCGTTCGACGGGGGGCGAAGCTAGGGTTTATGAGACTCGCTTCCAAATCTCCACTGTAACATCCCGATAATGGCCAATCTAGATTATAAGGATTCGGATCCTGAGCATAGGAAGAGTAGAGATTTGAATAAGGGTGGTGATGATAGGAGGATTGACGGGATTGAGCGTAAGAGCAGGAAAGGTGAAAAACCACGACATTATAATGATGATAGAGAAGATGATAGGAGAGGCCGGAAGGATAGGGGGCGCGGTCGAGATTTGGAGGGTGGTAGAAGAAGGGGACGGGAATCAGACGATGAAGAGGAAGAAGAAGAAGGAGAGTACAGGATCCGGGAGGATGGCGGGAAAGAGGATAGAGAAAGAGATGGCCGGAAAGAGCGGCAAAGGGATAGAGAGAGGGAAAGAGATGATAGAAGGGATAAAGAGAGGGAAAGAGATGATAGAAGGGATAGAGAGCGAGAAAGAGATGATAGAAGGGACCGTGAGCGAGAAAGAGATGATAAAAGAGATCGCGAGCGAGACAGAGATGATAGAAAGGATAGAGAGCGAGAGAGAGGACAGGTCGAGAATGGTGATAGAAGGGATAGAGATCGAGAAAGAGATAGGAGACATGACGAGAATGGTGATAGGTATAAGGGCTCTAAGAATGAGAGGAGTGAAACTGCGGATTTGAAGACAAAGGTAGATGGGAATGTTGCTGTTGACCCAGTGGCGAATATGGGAAGGAGTGGCGGAGTGTATGTACCTCCTTTTAAGTTGGCCAGGATGATGAAGGAGATCGAGGATAAAAGCAGCCTTGAATATCAAAGAATGACATGGGACGCCCTCAGGAAGAGTATTAATGGATTGGTGAACAAAGTGAACGCCACGAACATCAAGAACATCATTCCAGAGCTGTTTGCTGAAAATCTGATTCGAGGGCGGGGTCTATTTTGTCGATCCTGTATGAAGTCTCAAATGGCGTCTCCAGGGTTCACTGACGTATTTGCAGCTCTGGTTTCTGTCGTCAACACTAAGTTCCCTGAAGTAGGGGATCTTTTGTTGCGGAGGATCATACTACAGCTACAGAGAGCGTATAAACGCAATGACAAGGTTTGTATCTTGAATTCTTTTGAATATGAATTATAGGCTCAGTATTTGGAATCTCTACTGAATTGTGTATTATGTTGAAAATCTTGTGGCAGCCACAACTACTTGCGGCGGTCAAATTTATAGCTCACCTGGTGAACCAGCAGATAGTTCATGAGCTTATTGCTCTTGAGCTGCTGACATTGCTGCTGGAAAAGCCCACTGATGATAGTGTTGAAGTAGCTGTTGGCTTTGTTACAGAATGTGGATCCTTGCTGCAGGACCTTTCCCCCAGAGGATTGCATGGTGAGAGTCTGGAACTGTTGCTACATTATTTAGGAGAAACTTTGATCTCTAGTATTAGAGCTTCTGATGGATACAAAGTCTCGAGTTAGGTTATTCTTTGTTCTTTCATTCATTTTTCAGTTTCTGATAGTAGAAGCTAGGTGGGAAATTTCAGATAAGTTTTCGCTCTGAAATTGGATTAATTGGATGTATGTTGCTGCTCTTTTGGCCTGCATTATTCCTAACTTATTTTGAAATGCATTAATTGTTAGATTTGACTTATCGACTTGCAGAATCAATCTGAGTGCACTCAGATATTATCTTTTTTGTGTGCCACTTTCCCATTGAGGATGTGGATATGTTTAAGCGAACCTAGATTTTACTTAGTGATTTGCAGAATATATCTCTCTCATCTCTTGTGACAACTCCATTGGCATTTTCTGACACACTGGTTTTTCAATTTCACCAGGTATCTTTGAGCGATTCCGTGGAATACTTCATGAAGGAGAAATAGATAAGCGTGTCCAGTTCTTAATTGAAGGCCTCTTTGCATTGCGAAAAGCAAAGTTTCAGGTGAGCTTCACTTTTAATGGAATTGGAAGGCTTAATTTATTAAATCTGAATTTTTCCTTCGTAACATCATACTTTTTATGTGTTAACTTAAACCTATTAATCACCTGATGTAGGGGTACCCTGCTGTCCGTCCAGAACTGGACCTAGTGGAGCAGGAAGACCAATTGACTCATGAAGTTTCTCTTTTGGATGAGATAGATGCTGAGAACACTCTAGGTATAATGTGGCTGCGGCTGACTTCTATTATCTCTTAAAAGCTTCAGTTACATTGACCTAATATAGTTGTGTTGCAGATATCTTCCGGCCGGATCCCCAGTTCGTGGAGAATGAGAAGAAGTATGAAGACCTAAAGAAGCAAATACTAGGTGAAGAATCTGATGATGAAGCAGATTCAGATGAAGATGCAGATTCAGAGGATGACGATGATGATAATGAAGAAGATGATGACGAGGAAGAGGACGAAGAGCAGATGAAAATTAAGGATGAGACTGAGACAAATTTGGTTAATCTTCGGAGAACTATCTACTTGACAATTATGTCCAGTGTTGATTTTGAAGAGGCAGGGCATAAGCTATTAAAGATCAAACTAGAGTCTGGTCAGGAGGTGGGTATCACAATCTTGCGCATGATAAATTTTTCCTCTCTGATTGCACGTAATTTTTACAAGAGTTTGCTATTTATTGGTTCTTGCAGATTTCTATGAGCATTTCTTTACATCATGAGCTTGTAGCCTCTTATTTAATGTTTTTCCTGTGAATGGTTTTCACTGTACAGATGGAATTGTGCATCATGCTTTTGGAGTGTTGCAGCCAGGAGAGAACATACCTCCGCTATTATGGACTTCTTGGGCAGAGGTTTTGTATGATAAACAGAATCCATCAGGAGAACTTTGAGAAGTGTTTTGTCCAGCAGTACTCCATGATTCACCGGCTGGAGACCAATAAACTGCGCAATGTGGCAAAATTCTTTGCTCATTTACTTGGGACGGATGCATTGCCTTGGCATGTTTTGGCCTACATAAGGTTGACCGAAGAGGATACTACTTCTTCTTCTCGTATCTTCATCAAAATTCTCTTCCAGGTACTAAAACTACCCAGATTTTCTTCAGTATTCTCAATTCGTCCTTTAACTTCTAGAAATCCTTACCTTATGGTTAATCATTTTATGCTCTCATCATAATATTTTCCTGTGCTGTAATCACATTGCAGCAGTTTAGACAGAGTTTACTAATTTTACCACACATTTTACTGTGTTTTTAGTTCACCTGTAGTCTGACAAGATATATCAATAAAAAGTAGTAAGAAATTGTATTGAAACAAATATGTTCCCTTTCATTACCCATCTGTATGATTTTTGCTTATATTGTTACGCTCTCTTCTCAAGATGTTAAACCTCAATTCTATGGTTTTTCTGTCACAGGAATTGTCGGAACACCTTGGAATTCGCTTGCTTAATGAACGTCTGAGTGACCCTGGCATGCAAGACTCATTCGAGTCTATTTTTCCCAAGGACAATCCGAAAAACACTAGGTTTGCTATTAACTTCTTCACTTCCATTGGGCTTGGTGGGATCACAGAAAACCTGCGGGAGTATCTCAAGAACATGCCTCGGCTCATCATGCAACAACAAAAGGCTCTACCCGAGTCTGAGTCTGATTCTGAATCTGATAGTTCTGGTTCTGATTCCGATGGATCGGGATCATCAAGTTCTGAGTCGAGCGAAAGCGATACGGAGAAGAGGCGGAAGAAGAGGAAAAAAAACTAGAACTTATACATGTGATGTTGTAAAGCTTGACATTTCTTGTTTAGGATTATTATGTACTGCGCCTTATATTTATAGACGATTTGTTTCTTGGTTTCTAGTTTTTCTAATTGGTTACTAGATCCTAATGCATCTCGACTTTTGTGCTTATGTGTTTGCCACTGTCAAAGGTTAGATGACACATTCTTTTTGTTATGAGTTAGGAAATTTCAAATTCTTGCTTGTTTCGTATTTCTATTTGTTCTTTATACTTGACTCACATAGAGCATTGAGAGTGAACTTTGTACTTGTAACTGTGTCACATGCTAGTGGCAGAGAGTGTGTTGGTTTTCAGAAGAAATCTTTGAGCAAATAATTGTGAAGAGCAGCTGACATAAGGTTTGAATTTCTTGAATGGTGGTAGTGTTACATTTCAAATTGCAATAAACCAAATCTGCTACATATGCAGTTATTAAGAGGAAGATGGAGGTAGAATCCCTTGAAGAAAGGAGGAAATCATGAGTGCCCTCTGAGGCTGGTAGCTGGGAACAACCTGTTATGATTTCACAAAATCTTAGATATAATGCAACCATAAGTTGTAAATGCATTGAGTAAGATGTTAAACTTCTACTTTGTGTTATTTCAAAGCGTTTGATTTGTGGAAGTTGGAAACAGATATGAACTCTCTTCCAATTCCAAATCCAACAGTTGCTCAAATCAACCAAGAACCAGCCATTTTGCTCTCTCATATGCAATTTTTATAAGAACTACGCCATCTAAGACTGTAAAAGAAGCTTAAGATTCTTACCTCGTTCTCAAAGTACCAAGGGCGCCAAGCAGTCTCGATTGGAAGCTTAAGCCTGTTAATTGCATAGAGTGTGGTTGTAACTGGTACATTCGTGTCTATGTCTCCACTGCAATGCAACATGTTCAAGTTAGAATCTGTTTATTCTATTTATGTCTGTAGTCGCACACACACACACACAGTTTAACTTGCCTGTACAGCCACACCCTCAGGCAACTAGCCATGAGATTTTCAATTGTTGGCAAAACATTACTTTCCCAGTCTATCCAGTTATACAATATAAACATATTCTGCGTTTTCTTTTTCACATGAAAAATTTAGTCACCTGCAGAAGACCCAAGCTGTGGGCTTCACATGGAGAGCAGCATGGACTTGAGGAGTGTTTACTTAGCCTACGTATCCAAGCAGGGATCAAAGTAGTTAACCTATTCGCCCTGCTGAAAGATAGAAAATAGTCTTCCCTTAGATATGTAGCAGGAAACAAACTGAGACCATAAATAAATTGGTGCAAGGGGGTTACAGAACCACTTGAACCCTTCTTAAGCACAGTTTTGAAGCAGATTGGTGCATAAATGTTAGCTATATCAATGCTTCCGAGCTCTCCATAGGACTTCTCCACGTAATCATAGCATTGATCAGATGCTGTATTGTTTGCAAAATCACAAGAACTGAAGATGTTTGTGTGTGTCTCATCTGAGATCGAGGCATGTGTTCTGACATGATCGTAGAACCCTGCTGCCATGCTCGTGTCGTCTACCAATGCATTCCCTATCTGAAAAGATGGAACAAATGAGAGGTGGATTGACTTAAAATATTGAAATGAATAGAAAACTTGAGCAAGATGAACATACAGCAATGCTCTTTAGATTGATAACAGTTTGGCTGTTGCTGTTGTTGTTTCTGAGCAATATGGTGTTTTCTAGCTGAGGCACATAATAGCTCTCCCCGGTGATGTAAAATCCCGGGTTTTGTACTGAGGGAACATCACGAGCCAGTTCACTAGAAACGTGCAAGCATCCGTGGCAGTGCTCGTGTCACCAGTGTTGTTATAGTCAGCAGTCGTGTTTGTATATGAGAAGCCAACACCAGCAGGCGACTCCAAGAAGATCACATTTGCCACTACAAGATACCACTCATCATCTCAAAACATTGATTATGATAACAACACACGGCTTCAAAAAGTTTGATAACTCTGCATCAAATTTTGTGCTATTTGGGAGTTAAAAAAGTCTCAGCCTCTCACCATTGTTCCATGCATATTTCTTTTCTGAATAGAGTTGTGCCATCACTATTTATTGTGAAAGGTCCCAATTCCTCCATGGATCCATATATAAAAGAAGAACAGGCGGAGCCTATATTCAATATATTTTGCAGGTGAACAAGTTATATGAGTCTATACATTTCATTTTATCATCAAAGTAAATGCAAGAAAGCTCTAATGAGCTATAAGGGTGCAATATTTCAGCTTCATTTGTCCGTACCAGATAACATATGATTTGAAAATTTGAAGCTTTTCTCTACCTCTATTGAGCCACAAGACCAGGGGTTTGGTGGAAGAATTTGTTGGAGACTGACAAAATAATAAAACAACGCTCTTCCCGCATGTGGATCAACTGTAACATAATCTGCATAGTGATCAAAATCCACATCATGAGGCTGCCCTGGCAGCTGAGTGATCATGTCTGCTTGCATTATTAGTCCATCTTGAGGCCCGACAAATGCATCTCTTCGCGCTGGAGCCAAGAATCTGAAACAGAGAAACTGCGTGGTTCTTGTGGATTTCAGAAGATAAGTCTGCTGATTGGCATTGCAAAGAGTGGAGGAAAGGAGCAAGGAGAAGAGGTGTACAAGAGAAGCTTATGCGTTGCTTTGCTATTCTTGTGTGTGTGTGTGTGTGATTTCAATATAGGATTGAGAGCTTTTATAGAGTAATGATTGGGCGGCCATTTTTAAGTATGTGGTTGGTCTTCTTTCGAGTTTGTGAGTGTGACATAACTAGTCAAACAAAACTACTCCCTAATTCATTCTTGAGGTCTGGCCTATATAGGCTGATCTTTATCTTTCTTTTCTAATATTTAATTATGTATAGACAAAAAGTAAATACTAAACACCACTGTAGATGCCTTTACTCCCGTATACTAAAGAATCTCTTTTAGAATAAGATTTCCTCTCCAACGTAGTACCAAACACGCACGTAAAGCTCAGAAACATGTCGACGACATTTTTCACTTTCTTGAATTTTACAAATGTCTTTCTCTAGATTATTAATTAGGCCGATGACGTCTTCGTTCTTGGAGCTATTTTTTTTTCTTCTCTAAATGAAATTATGCAAGTTGATAATCAATCAGTCAAATAGGCGATGTATTGTAGCATGCCGGCCTAGTACTTTTCTAAAACTAGAATTGTAGTGTATCCAATTATCATGTGCTAATTGTAAGTAGGCTCTCTATTTTATTTTTATTGAAATATTTATTTTTAATTTTTAATCCTTTTGGGGTTGGTGGTCAATTTTGTGATATCTAAACTTGGATGCAGACAACAACAATAAAAGCCCCTTTCTTCATCTAGAGACAAATAAACAGATCTTTAGAAGAAAATTACAAGGAAAGAACAATTTCGATATCACAAATTCTAAACAAAAAAGTGTACCTTACAAAATAGAGAGAGATACATCCTCCACAATTATACAAGTCATGTCCTCTATGATACAACCCCATTATGTAATTAGGTTTTAATCATACACCCCATAAAGCACACTCAAGAGCTCAAGGGTCATCATGCAAATGCAATACATCACTGCTGCCAATTGTATTGCTGGTTGCGATTCCCAGAGATGATGTTTGAGCCACCACGCCCGGCAGCGGATGTCCCATAGGGAGGTGCACCATGGGGGTAATTAGGGCCTCGAGGAGCAGCACCAGGCATGGCGCTAGAGCCATAGGGGGGAGCTCGCCCTTGAGGTGGATACTGTCCGGTGCCATAACCTCCACCACCTTGACCACGATTGGGATGGTTGTAGCTTCCAGAAGGATTTCCACCAGGTGGGTACCTTCCTGGCCCTGCTGAAGGCCGTGGTTTACTGTAATGATGACCAGATACTCCGGCTACCTGAGGCTGTCCACCATGCGCTGGTGGATTTGGACCTGCTCGCATCTGCGCATGTGCGTGCCCAGACTGTTGAATCGGTGGGAGTCGGGAATGCTGCTGATTGTGTTGTAACTTCTGGCGCTTTGAATTTTCTTCATGCTGCCGCTGTTGTTGCCGCCTTTTCTTTGTTTGGAACTCATGCGAAGATTCATACTTGGGCAAACTGATGAACAGATTTACAATTCAAAAAAAATGTGAGAGCAGACAAATCAAGATGTAAAGCCAATAGATAAACACCAGAAGGCAAAGTTTTGAAGCTCAAACCTTTTTGGATCACAGGGTAACGGGTCTGTCCAAAAATACTCAGCATCAAGAGCATCCTTTGCTGATATTCTCTTCATTCAAAAAGAATAAAGGGGAAGAGTAACTGTCAAAATACGAATGTAGAGAGAATTCCTCAATTGCTTTGTAGAAAGGGATCATCTAAGTGTAGCTAGACTAAACCAGAATCTTATAGTAGAATGTACATGAAATGAGCAGATTGAATATGCAAAACTACTAAAAGAAGAACAAGTATCAAGACTGACAAAAGCAAGATATTCTTCTCTTCTTGCGGGAGGAAAAGTGGTACGAGATAAGAAATAGAGGAGAACGAACTGTATCAAGTATACCTGAGATGGATCAAGAGTCAACATCTTGTCCAACAAATCCAATGCATGGCGGTCAAAGCTAGAAATGGTGGGATTCATCATTCACGTGTTCATTGACATCGGTAAGTTGCAAATAAAAAGAGTCAAATGATCACCACTTTCATTTACTTACTGTCTGAAGTGCTCTCTCAGTCGCCTTTTTATAACTCTACTTGGCTTGAAATTGTTATACCAAGGAATCTTTGAGACTCCAGGCCAAATTTCCTCACTAGGAGTGCCACAGATGTCAAATATTTTATTCAATTGTTCCGGCTACAGAAGAAAACAAAAGGACATTAAGAAGACACTATAAAGATATAAAGATGTAAAATAGAGTGCATTAGAAAAAAAGATAAAATTAACATCTAGAAAATAATCGATTTGTCTAACATCTCCCGCTGTTAATATTTATCTAAGAGGTAGATGCTTAACCATACGCCAGCTTAGACGTCATATTTGCCATATCCAGATCAAAATCCCACCTTTCAACTCTTTAAAATTGCCACCAGCATATTAGACAAATCTTTGAAATCGACACCAGTATATTAGATAATAGCGAACATGAACTACCTCATCTTTCCCAGGAAATACTGGTTTCCCATTAAGAAGCTCAGCAAATATGCAACCCACTGACCACATATCAACAGCAGGGCCGTACTTTGTGGTGCCAAGCAGCAACTCTGGGGGCCTAAAATATTGAAGCAGATTGCCAATCAAATATAGACATATACTTAAATACCAACTGATATTAGAAAATATAGATGCCATATCTTACCTATACCACAAAGTAATCACACGATTTGTAAGATTAGCATTATGATCACTTGAAAAAGACCGGGCTAGACCAAAGTCTGCAAGTTTCAAGTTTCCCTCATTGTCTATCAGAAGATTTGAACCTGCAAGCAGACACAAAACACAACTTTAGCATAAAACACAGAATGTGATTTAAGCTGAACACTTATTTTAAATGTAGACCTTTGATATCACGGTGAAGCACTTGGTTTACATGACAGTAGTGCAGCCCTGTCAAAAGCTGTCTCATATAGCACTAAAGAAGAGAGAGAAAGTGAACATCATTTATCTGATTGTCACTCTTATTGTCCACCAGAAGTATCTGAAATACCAATAAACTAAATAATCTTACACTACATTACACCCATACCTTAATCTGGGGAACTGAGAATCTCATCCCAGGACGATCAGCAAGGCCAGTTAAATCGTGGTCCATGTACTCAAAGACCATATAAATCCCACCTCTGTACTTGTTACCATCTGGAAAATCAAGAAGTGAATATGCAAGCTATCAGCCTTCAAAGATACTTAACACACTCCATGTATCTCATCACAACATCTACATAGATTTAATAAGAATGATACACCATATATAGTTTAACACTGAAGATCTACCTGGTGCAGGTTGCTCATCCTTCTCAGGACCTGGATACATAATACCAAATGCAAATATAAGAACTCCAAAAACGTGTGACATAGAGAATCTAATGATAAATAAACCAGGAAAAGGGAAAAAAAAAAAAAAAACAGAAAAAAAAACAAAAGATTACCAGTAGAGGTGACGATTTCTTTCAGCTTGATGACATTTTCATGGTGAAGCTTCTTTAATATTTTAATTTCACGTATGGCTGTTATAGGGAACTGCAGGCATATGTGGGGAAATTAATAACTATATCCTGGGATATCTACTTGATGCAAAGACGATTGGGGTCGTCCTCCAATATAATAATAGGAATCAATTCAAACAGAACCAATAACCTAAACTGCAGACCAAGCTGAAAAGCATACCCCTTCTCTTTCATTGTCCATTCTTATCTTCTTCAAAGCAACAATTTCCCCTGTTTTGATTTCTCTTGCCATGTAAACTTGTCTGCAAGTATAAATTCCCACCTTAGGTAGTAAAAGAAACAATCCAACTCCTAAAAACTAGGTTATCTGATGATATAATCTTGCAGCCTAATATCATTATGCATATATCAGGATCACACTCCAAGTAGTTTAGAGACACAGGTCAGAAATATCCATTATTGTCCACCCCAAACAAGCCACTCATCCACACCACTGTCTGAAAGACACGTAATGCAATAGTATATCATATAGCAAGTTTAAGAACATTTGAGCATACATAGCTCAGTCTTGAGAATCACGTGAAAACTTCATGCCTCAGTTCCAAAATCCATGCTTCACACTAGTTGTTCCCATTTAGAGTTAAAAATAGGGCACCATTTGAACTTTTCATGAGGAACATATCACCACAGCAACGAAATCTAAGAAAATTAAAGTACCCATAAGTTCCTTCGCCAATCTGCTCCAATTTCTCAAAGCAATCAACACTTCGAGAGCCCCAAGCCGGAATTTCTGTAATGTTTAGCTGCTCCGGCGCCGCTATAGCCATTTCTTTTAACCCGGATTTCTTCTTGATTCTTCAAAGTAAAGATACAATCAGATTATGGTTTTGGATTACAATTAAGCGACAGGACAGAAAATCGGAGTTAATTCGTGGACAAAAAGAATGAGAGAGAGAGAGAGAGAGAGAGCGAGTTGAAATTAGGGTTTAATACGACGAACAAGGATTTAACCTTCGAAAGTTCACAAAAAAACAGCTTTTTTTGTAAGAAAGTAGTTCGTAATAAATTAAATAACCAAGCCAAAAAGAAAACTTCAGGGAAAAGGTTTGACTTAATTCAATATTTATTGTTAAGTAGTATAATTTAATGAGATAAAGGTTTAGATAAGATAAATAGTCATGGCCTAACAATAGTACTAGACTGTTTGGTATATGTGATAATATTTATCTCGGTTTGTCGGGCCAAAATAATTTAACCGCGGCCTACTTAATATTAGATTCATACGATGTCGTTTCTTTAATTGAGATCAGATACATTATCGCACCATTTAGGTGCGATAACTTACTGTTCATCCCCTATTTCCTCACGCTGCCCTATTCTCTTTCTCTACTCTCTACTCTCTACTCTTACTCTCTACTCTCGACATGCAACTTTCTCTCTCTGCTCTCGGTCACTCTGTGTCCTGTCGGCAAAATTCTCAATTGGGGGCAATCCACAAAAAAGGTTCCCGAAATGGGAACTTTTTTTTTTAGTTCCATAAAAGGGAGAGACGCATTCCCGAAACGCGTCTTCACTTAAGTGAAGACGCATTAGCCGAATGCGTCTCTCCCTGTCACCGAAAAAACACCCGAACGACGTCGCTCTGGGAGACGCATCAGCTTCATGCGTCTCCCCCGTGAGCTTCTGTTGCTGTTTAGTTTTTCCTGTTTAGTTCAATATATTTATTTTTGCTGTTTAGTTTAATATTTGCTTGTCATTTTATTTTTAGTCAACAAAAAAAACATAAAAACAACATAATTAATAATTAATCAACAAAATT
>JAYDZE010199875.1:0-39877 GCA_034509125.1 Monilaria moniliformis
GTGAGCTTTGATGCTGGATTTACAGCTCTCTCGTTGTATGGCGATCTCAACGCATGTGCAGTTCTAACTTCTCGCCTGTGACGCACTGAAGGCGTTTGCTCTGTTGTATGCTTTATAGGTCCTACGTCACCTCCTGGCTTATCAATCTGGAGACGTAACAACCAGTAATTTTATTACACGATTTAGAAGTTATACATTCATTATGAAGAAAATGCAAAATAGAATAAATGTATGGTTTCACCTCATCAGCGCATTCTCTGCCCTCGTCGCCAATAACATGTTGTTTTCCTTTCCCAATGGGATCCTGTAATTCAGATTTTGAGGGTTGATTCGCACAAACATTGACAGCAGCAGCAGCATCGAATCCAAGCTGAATGCACCAAAATAGCATTATATAACGAATAAATGAGCATCACACATACATAAAAGTAGCATTAAAAGTGTCTAATGCTATAACTTACTTGGTCGGTTGCACTAGGGTGCTGCTCTGCTCGTGCAGATTCTGTACCATCTTCCCCCCCTTTTTCGACATCGTCAATCGGGGGCCCAGCATCCTGAAAAACAATTTACAGCATTACATCAGTTATCACACAGCATTAGTTATCTTCACAAATAGCATTCATAATTAGTTGCACTAAATAAATCATCCCTCTCACGTACCGTGGCCGGCACTTGAATTGGCCCGCAAGGGATATCCTCCCGCCCCATACCATGTGCCGAAGTATCATCAACACCAACACCCTATTCCACATTCATTACAGCATTATATATATAACAGATCAGCATTATGTACATAACAAATAAGCATCATAAGACATGCATATTGGCATTATAATTAATGACACTACAACATTAATATACCAATTAATGACACAGAGTACACAACCTCTTTATCCGCTGGCTTTTCATTGTGGGACTGATCTTCGGGAGCATCCACAGTATATCCGCTATGTGCTCGCAGCGGTGATTTGACCACCGTTGACTGTAAAGGCAACAATTCATAGATATTTTAGTTAAAGTTCAACAATGGTGAAACGTATATCCAGCAAATCAAATGTCCGATTCTTACCTCATCGTTCAGTATGTTCTGTACTACTTTAGTCACTACACCCTCAACTTCTTTATCGGCTGCCATTTCCCGAATTATTTCTGCCTCGCGAACATCGTCCTCTACCTCTTCAGTCTTCATCAACAATAAAATGATTATTAATTTACAGGTGTTTAACCATCCATTTTAAGCATTTTCGTGTATTATAAGTACCTCGCCGGCTGAAGTCCCTTCACCGCTGACCTCCAACACCGTCTCCAATCGAGAAGCACCACCAGCAGGCACTTCATCCACCGAGTGCGGCTTGCGGAATTCGTCTTCTGTGTCCTCAGACTGCACCAGTCACAAAAAAAGTGTAAGCAACCCTTTTACAATTAAGAAATATATGTAACTTATTAAAATGAACACTCACATCACTACTTAGCCCAAGGCTGAACGTGGGAAATTCCTTTCTACTGGATATCACATTCCTCTCGTCCACATCACGCATCATTGCCTCTATGGCCTCAAGCCACTCGGGGTTCTCGAAGCCCTCATCGGTCATTGCTTGTGTTAGGCTAGCAACGGCATCCACGGCTGGTTCGGGCTCCTTCTGGGAGCTAAATAGCACCACCCGCGCAGCATCAGCCGCAATTCTGAAGCACTCCATATCACGGATGTGGGGCGGCGTGTCCTTGATGCGCTTCATCAGGTTGCACATCGAATCAGCGGCTTCCTTCACGGCTAACATTAGTTTGTCCATCGTATTCTTTGCTTCTAGAGCTGCATCTTCAGCCTCACCCTCGTTCAGCCTACAATCTTTTGGTTGCTCACGAACACCTTCAGATCTGTCCACACCACACACACTTGGCAACGAATGCACATCGTACCTCGGCTCAATACACCCTTTTCCAAAACCACCACACTTCAGCTCCTCAGCCTGTCTTCGCTTGAGCATGTCCCCAGTCCACCCTCGCACCGTAGGATATGATCTAACCACCGTTCTCCTTCTATGAACCACTCGATCAGCATAGAAAGCCTGCAGCAACGATTATGTGTGTTACTGTATTATCAATTTATTATTTTATACAAAACACAGCATCGTTGAAACTATAATATAGCATTAAAAAAAGCATTACATATATATGTACAGCATTACTCAGAATATCTATGTTATATCTATGATGTATATCTACACGGCATAGAATTCAGCATTAAAAAATTACAAAAAGCATTATATCTATATTTACAGCATTACTCAGTCTTTAAAAAGCATTATCAAACTACAATATCAGCATCACTGAAAGCAATAATAGAGTCATAAAGCGCATACCATGACGAATGCTATTGGCCCCGTGTAGATGGCTGATGGTTTCTCTTTCCAATGGTCGTATGTATGGGCCAGCACATCAATAAGGTATGCGCACCAATTGTACTTCCCGACATCTCCTGTACTGTTGATGTAGTCAAGAATCTTCGGCTTCACATACCCATCGGCAGTGCCCTCTATAACGGCATGCTCCATCAATATTAGGAAACACCTCCTGAACCATTCTCCACCATTGGGATCCTTGTCCATCTGCTCCTTGATGTACTTTGGCAGCATCATGTACCGCCCTTTACCACCGTCTGCCGCAAGGTCATCGAGCAGTTTTAGGCTATCCTGCCTAGTTTTTCTCTCCATCATCTCGCTACCCCGGGGGAATCCGAAAGTAACGTGCACGTCCTCCTCCGATATGTGAAGATGTTCTCCGTGCGCCAGTAAAATACTGCATTGTATTGGGTCGAATCTCGAAAGCAGCCAATATGCAAGTCTGGTCGGGATGTCCGTTATTTCAAAATGGAGCAGATCCCCGAAGCCCATTTCAATTACCGCCCTTTTTTTTACTTTCGTTCAGACCCTCCATAATCAGAACGAAGAAATCAGGCGTCCTTTTAACCATCAACCTACGATCCGTCGATTTGATTACGGATACATTGCCGGTTTGTCGGGTACGTTTGATAAGCGTTATTAACGGTGCGTCACTGTCATAATCGACGTTCTCTGCTAAACGTTTCCGTTTACCAGCTGCAATTAAAACATATAAATAAAACACAAACATGAAAATAAACATAGTGCAGTATCATAAACAATACATCAATGCAATACAAAGTTTAAACAAACACATTCTCAAAATAACAAAGCTCTATATTTGTATAAATTTACCATTATAATCACAGTTTAAAATGGCATTACACAAGCATATTCAAGACAGACTACAGCATCACAATTCTTATAAAATAGCATCATCAAGATAACATCACAGCATCAACAAAGCATCATAGCAGCATTTTTTGTCACCAGCATAAAAAACGTCTATTTCACAAACATCTCCAAGACAGTTTGTAGCATCAGAATTCTCATAGAAAAGCATCGCAGTTCATATATAAAAGCATTATCAAGTTAACATTGCAGCATCAAGAATTGTGTACTTCACTAGCATCTCCAAGACAGATTATAGAATCACTATTCGCATAAAAAACCAGCACAATTTGCATATAACAGCATCATCAAGGCCAAAGTACAGCATAAAAAAACATCATTCCAGCATTTTCTCAAATCATCCGACATTATGTGTATTTCACAAGCAACTACAAGACTACTTATAGCATCACAATTCTCATAAAACAGCATTAAATTCGGCAAAATACAGCATCACATTTTTTTCATAAAACAGCATCAGATTTTTGAATAAAACATCATCACATTTGCCATAAAACAGCATCATCAACCTAACATTACAGCATCAACAATTTATCATTGCAGCATTTTTATGGAATCAGAAAACATTACATGCATTTCACAGTAACATATGACAAGAACAGCATCACGACTATCATAAAACAGCATCAAAATCGGCATAAAACAGCATCATATTCTTCATATCACGACTCTCATAAAACAGCATCACAGTCGGCATAATACAACATCACATTTTTTTCTAAAACAGCATCACATTTTGAACATGTACAGCATCATCAAGCCAACATTACAGAATCAAAATTTCATCATTGCAGCATTTTTCCCGATCAGAAAATATTACATGTATTTCACCCAGTAACATATGACAAGATCAGAAAATATTACATGCATCAACACACAGGAAGCCGCCGGAATACACACCGTGGTAAATCAGAAACCCACTCTCGGAAAAAAAAAACCCAATTCAACAAAACACGCGGAAACCCTAAGTATCACAGCATCAGAGACAGACGGAAGCAAAGAACACGAATACCCATACTAAACGGTCACGGATATGCTGTTCTAAGAAACAGAGAAGCAAAAACAAACCAAACATTCGTATTATAGCAGGTAGCGACACAGAAAAAAACTGAACTTACAGGCGGAGGAAGACGGTCGACGGGATGAAGAAGCGCCGCGTTTGTCCATGAAGTCCAGTCTTTTCAATTGCTACCAAAAAAACCCAGTCTTCGCCGGCGGTCAGTGAGTTGTGCTTCGGCAGATATTCAAAGATCGCGTTTACTCCTTTTGGAAAAGAATATGGATAAATGTGATGGAGATGGCAGTTGTTGCACGGTTTTTGCTGTGATTAATTGCTCCAAATCGGACGATAGATACGGAAATGATTGTTTCCGAATATATCGCCAGGGTCCTAAAATAACTCCCGCGCTCAAACCAGCAACGGACAATTTTGCCCCTATAATGTTATTTCCAACTACGTATAATGCTAACCCACGAAACAAAATCGCGTCAATCGGTTGATGAAAATCAACCGCCCAGATTTGGTCTTAGTTCTACAACATAGGGCTGTTCTTACTCTAAAATGACCATATATATATATATAGATTGAGTTATTATACAGATTAAATTTATAGTATGAAATAGATATGATGGATTCTCTGTGAATTAACGAATTCAAATGAATTAAAATTTTCGTCCTTCATAGATTCAAACCTCAGACTACAAATTCATTCAACAAAATAATTTATTTACTTTAGATCCTCATGATGTAGTTGACTGAAAACAGTTCTTATTTTATAGGATATGCACCTAAATATATTTGAACCTCCCTAATGTAGATATATCAAAACTTACGAAATGAAACATAAAAATAATAAAATTAAGAAGTCTGATTGCTTAGCGCGAGAACGTTCTTTTTCTCATTTTATTTTTTCCAAGAGAAAATATAATATTATGACATATCAAATACACTGTAAAACTTCATGCACTGAGAAAAGAAAATCGGATTACAACTGGTGCATCTGTTAACTTCATGAAAAAATGGCTTTTTCAAGAGAACTGAAAGTTGGAAAAATAAACAAATATAACAATCAATACATGTAGAAATTTACATTCAACATGGGTGTAAATTGGTCAACCGGCCTCAGATTTTTTCCCCCCACCTGATTCACTAGATAATTTGAACTACAAATGAACAGTGTTTTTATCGTACAAATAAAGGACCTAGAAACTAATTACAGACATGGATTATTCACAAATATTTACTATGGCGTTGTCGAATTCTTACGTCAAAATTTCAGGGCCGACCGACTGTTTCTATTCCAGTTTACAACATGAATGGAGATTATTTAAGTGTCACTCCATGTTCCATCATCTTCAGCATCACTTGCAACAGCCTGAACGAGGGAACAGGACTTAACATAGTGAATAACAGAGATAGGCTGAGGCATCTTCCGTTCATAAATGAAGACCGTTCTACCTACTGGTGGTGTACTCTGTGTGTGTGTGTGTGTGTGGAGACAGATTGAAGGAGAGAGAAGAGAGAGAGACCTGCCGAATTGCATTTGCCTTCTCTAAAATTGCATTGACTTGGATAGTGGCAGAGGCCCCTGATGCTGCGGTTGATCTTGCCGTCATGGTTGGTCTCAGACTAAAAGACTGAGAACACAACAATTAAAGGGAAAAAAGAGAATGGATAAACCAAAAGTCAGAGTTGAGAGGAAAGATGCAAGACATATAGGGCAAACTTAAGTTTTATGGCACAATTGTGTCTCATATTTTGTTTTTCCTTTTTGAAAAATAGTATCTCTACGTGCCAGGACACTGGATTACGAATGATATGAGCACAGGATGCAGGTAGACCAACATCACAAAAACAGAGTCAAAATGAATAATTACAAAGCCAGCCATGGCCAAGATGTCATCCTAGTGTGCTGACAATCCACAAAAGGTAGAAACTATTTAAATCACAGCAAAACTTGAGATACTACAAACAAGCAAGCAGACTTGAAATTTCAACTAAATCTAAAGCATATATTTTCGGTATAACTAAGTGTTCTGAACTTGGAAAGCATGTTTGCAACTGCATCAAATATAGACTAAATTCACAAACAAATCAAATTTTAAGGAAATGACATAAGAAAATAGCTTATCAATAGTAACTCACTTTTGTTCTAATTTGTTGTAGAAAGTCGCGTTCATCTGTGCTCTTGCCCTGGCTTGTTGCTCTTTGTCCATTTGACTTTTGTGAACTGAGCTGCTAAGTACATAAATAGCTTGATCATAAGTAACTACTGAACAAAAAAAATGGAGACAGAGAGAAGAAGTAGATGAAGAAGGAAAATAGAGATGTCAGACCTTGCTTTTCTGCAAATTTGAAGTATCAATTTGATCTTCATTTAAGGGGGCTGGTTTCGGCTGAGATATGGTTGAGGCTGAACATGTAAGATCAAGATCATAGTAACAGCCTTCGGGCATCGCATCAGACTTGGCATCCATAGGCGTCGTACCTCGCCACTCAAAAGGAGGGAGAGGCGGTAGAGCAGAAGAAGGCAAGACATGTGGCTCCACAAGATCCTTAAGGTTGGTATCAATCCTTTCCTTTCTGAACGAGTTATTTATGGTACTTGCACTTTGAAGATCAAATGAACGACACGATTCAGACTTCTGCACCCCATTATCAACGAGAGGAAATTGAACTCCCAAGTTGGCGGGGATATTTTCCTGGTTTGCCTTCCCATTTTCTGAAACAGATTCTGTTAGAGAGATTCGGCGAAGAGCATCATATAAATCACGGTCCTTGCTTGTTGGAGATTCACTTGACTCCCACTGCTCAGAATTTGATTCTGACTGATTGCTTTGGCAATCATCCGATAACGAAGGTGATGATCGATAGAATGTGTCAGCATCTGAGTCTGAACCAACATTGTACCGAGGAATAGACACCTCTGGAACCAACTGAAATGAAGGGTATATGTCACTACCACATCCATTGATATTCTTCCCATCAGGGAATTTCAACTTCAGCTTCGAACTTTCAAATCCATTTATTGGTTGGAAAGATATTTTCATGTGTTCAAGTGGAGGTGATGAGGATGGTGATAATATAGGAGATTTACCACCGAAGAGATCTTTACTTCTTCTAGAAAACGCATGATATTCCGTACTTCGACTATTTTTCAGCTCAAAATCATTAGCATTTATGGAGCCTGCAGAATAAATGTTGCCACTCCTACAAGGCAATGACTTTTCATTAGATCTATTTGTAAGCAATCTATTGCTGACTCCAAACATCCGACATGAGTTTGTGCTATTTTCTTGATGAGCTGAATTCACAGGTATAGAACTTCCAGGTGCAGGCACACTTGATCCAGTAGAATTGGCATTGTCCCGATAAAGTGAATCACCTAACTTTCCAAGATTAATTTCTAAGTCAGCAGGTGATATTTTCCAAGATGCCTTTCTAAATGTCATATCACTTTCCTGGTATTCATGGCTAGTAATATCCATTTCGAGGTCCTCTTCAATGCTTTCGGACGTCTCTAGTTGATCTGGTTTACCTGAATTACCACTAATAATGAAATGCTGGAAAGATGAATTATTATCTCCATCCTTCTTATACTCTGGATCATGAGGAAGACCATTCAGTACTCTGCAATCTGGTGGTTTTGATGGCTGGAGACCGAGCAAGCCACCATTAGTCCAGAATGAAATTGGAGTGACATTAGAAATCTTTGGTACATGTTTGTGAGATTCTGAACCTTTCCTTGTTTCATCAGTAACCGGTCCTGACCTCCCATCTCTCAAGTTAGATGATACAGTGGATGAACCAGATTCGACATACATGCCAGGACCAATGTTATCATTTTCATGAGAACCACTGCTTTTTGCGTGGCCTGAACTGAGAGCATCTCCAGACCTTTGAGATGATTGTAAGCTCTTGTTCAGCTCAGAGATTGAGTTCACATTATCTTCTCGTGATGCTTCACTAGCAAAATAGTCATTTACATACAGAGACTTTTGAGATGTTGGGATGAGAGTTTGTCCACAAATACCATTAGTCAGAGGACTGCTCGCCAGAGCACTAGATTCAGAACTTGAAGATTGACATTCCAAATTATGCTCAAACCTTCCATGTTTTTTAGATTCCGGACATTTCCTTGTCTCATCAATAATCGGGGCTGGCCTTCCATCTCCATAGTTAGATGATACAGTGGATGAAACAAATTCAACGTGATTGCCAGCATCAATATTATCATTGTCATGAGCATCACTGCTCTTGGAAAGGCCTGGAGTGGCTGAACCGCCACTTCTTTGAGATGATTCTAAGCCCTTGTCCACCAGGGATTCTGAGCGAAGATCCTCTGGTGATGCATCATCAATAAACTCAGTCGCATAAGAGGACTTTTGAGGCATTGAAATTAGACTTTGTCCATGAGAACTGCGACTACCATTGATCGGAGGACTGCTGGCCATAACATCAGATTCTGGATATGAAGATTGGCATTCCAAATCGTGCCTTCTGAGCTTGCACTTGTCATCATCTTCTCTTTTCTCCTTCACCTTAGAGTGATGCTCTGCAACTTGCTTTCTTGTGCTGCCTAAATCGGTTTCTGATTCTGACTCGATGGTGTTAAGTGCATCCATAAAATTATCAGTTTCACTTTCTATGTCATCTAGATGAACATCACCAGATTCTGGTTCTGCTTCTGCTTCTGCTTCATTATAAGACTGGTCAATCATTTGGTCAACAATTTCAAAATCTGGACCCTTATCTCCAAGTGTTCCTGTGTCCAAATTCAAAGAAAATGATTCTAAATGTCTATTTTGATTATACTCCTGTACCAAGCCATCAATATTAGACTCTTGTAATGTAGGTTCAAATGATTCTCTCTTTTCTTCCCAAGTGATAGAAGATGAACTACATCCAGGCTGCTCTTGAGTACCCACGTCAATAGCATCATACACATCTGTAACTTTTTCCTCAAGGAAATTGTAATCTACTAAATCATTCTTGTGCATCTTTACTGCAGAAGAAATGGAATCTCTAGACTCAGGTTCCACTAAATAACTTGGACGGAAATCGCTTTCAATGTAGCCTGACCCATTTCTTAGATCCAAATTTGACTGCTCACCCAAATCTGATCTAAATGTAGGATCATATGTTGATGCTGTTTGAGTAGGGGAAATATGCCCATCAAGACTCTGCTGAGTGAATGGTATTCTGTAATATTTGCATCATAAAGTTAGTCCTTATCATGGACAATCACAATTATTAATTCTAGAATAGCATATATACATCCATTTCATGCTTTCACCACAATTTCCCACCCCTTCTTTTTCATGATATATCATACATTGATTTACCTGCGATTGTTATAAGAGAATGATGCATCCCGTGACATTTCCCCATTCCTGGGCCGTGGCCTCCTCTTCTGCTCCAGCAGAACATGCAAGCAGGACAGAAAGATTAGCAACCATATGAACAGGAAAAAAAGAATAAGAAACAACATAAGAAGTCATATGGCATAAATACATCCAATTAAGTATTTTTGCATTTCAGGTTGCTTTCATTTCTGGTGGTGCATTAACATGACAACAAAAGCAAAAGTTCTTCACAAATTCTATAAACTCAGGCACACAGAAAGAAATGAAAATCCTGGGCCAAGTCAGTTGACAGGACTTACATACGCATAATGATCTGAACTACCACACAGCTGAAAGCATTAAGCAATCAATGGTGCTATCATTTTCCTGTATCATGACTCAGCTATAAGCTGCCTCCCTCATGACATAATTGAACAACTCATAAGAAAGGAGAAGCTTTAAACACTTTATGACCCTAACAAGCCTACTCACGTGCAACATCATTACCCCATTCAATTGGAAAAAGGGAAATGGCCAAGCATGTGTAGTTCTTTTATATCTGGGTGACTAGGACAATCTGAATGTATCTTATATAACTTGAGAAAACCCTCAAAAACATACTTGGGAAAAAGTATATTATTCGAATCTTCACAAAGTTCACTTCTGGAAGGATCACCTACAAACTGACAAGGATTGAACTAAATGCCACCCTACTAAGGTTCAGGTCACCTTTCATGAAGCAAACTAAATCTACATAAAGCAGAAACTCTGTTTCTATCATTTCATCAATGCCACAGCCAAATTCAGACATGTCCTTTTCATCTTTACTACATCATAATTTATGAACCAGAAGAAGTCAGAACTAATATCGTTGCAGGCCTTCTTCAAGGTTATTTACATGCTGCTAATAGAATCATTCAACAATGCCTAGCAATTTGGGAGCTTATATAAGGCTTATAGGCACAAAAAATAGGAACAAGATTAAAACTGAGAGATTAATTGTGGAGGCTTAAAGGTAATACATTACATTCATAAAGTCCTAGCAAATGCTTATGCTTATAATATAGTGAATAATAGCATATTACCTTAGTCTTGCGACCCTTCTTTTCTTTTGATATTTTGTCGATACTAGCTTCACCGGATGCCACTGATGCTTTCTTAAAAAAAGTTGGATCTGAATACCTTTTCAAGCATGATCCAGGACCACCAGCATCAAACCTAAAAAAGACCACAAGACTTATCCACATGGTCAACAATGGGAATCTATATCAAATTGTTAAGAGTTGATCATACCTATCAAGCATATGCAAACAAGGTGGGTGACGGCAGTCTTCATAAGATTCCGTGATGAACTGGGGCACGTCACTGTATATAAAATGATTTTGTTCACATCGGATCCGCGTATGCCAATTGGAACCTACAAAAGATCTTCTTTGTAAGGACCAAGAAGATGGCAGAACAATTCTGTAGGAATTATCAGTTCATGCAACTTTAACTTAAGTTCAAGAGACAGCTCGAGCATAAGCTTGAGAAGCAGACTTATAGCTGCTTAAAACTGTATCAGTGTGGGAATTGCAAGTGTAAGAAATTTAAGATTACCGGCTGTATAGGCAAAGTGTAAGTGACTCCTTTGAGCCAGTAAAGCCTTCTCAAGTGGAGAAAGAGCAGATTCAACTCGTCGAACACGTGCCATCAACTTATGGCTTCTAGCAGTTGTAATGGTCACTTCTTCCTGCAACCCATGAAAAACTTCTGCTGCAAACCTACCATATACAAAGACGCTATCTCAGTGTCAATTATGACATTGTCTCAAATCCTTGTTTACATATTATACTAGGGAATTTATTCATAATATAACCATTATTATTTATTTCCGTTCTTTCTATAATCGATTATTTTAATTTATGTGACATATGCAATTAACTCCCTACCGTATACATCTATATCCAGGAATTCGTGTAAAAGTAGATACACTCGCAAGCCTTAATCAGCAGAAAAATGACTTAGCGCAATTTTGACCAAGCTGCACATTAATCTGCAGTAAAAAGGGAAACAATTCCCTTTCCTTATTTAACTGCGGCAGCAGCAAAATCAAAAAATTTAAACAACTAAACTCATTACCGAATTCCAACAAATTTCCCTCCCCACAACGTATAACACTTGTAACCTAGCATATTGTTTCACCTCAAACCAAATCGTGAACCTACACAACAGTTTCCCAAAAAATAAACACTCGAAACTACACAAATTTCCCTAATCAGCACATAAAACCCCCACTAGAACTCAAGCTGGCTCAACGAAGCAGAAAAGAGGAAAGAAAACTCACTCAGCGAGATCACCAAGCTGACGCAAGACGCCGACGAGGCCGGCGACGGCGACTCCTTCAAGAATCTCCTTCGGCTCCTCCTTTTTCGCCTCTCTGTAGAGCTCCGGCGCGCCAAGCGCGTACTCATTCCTGACCTCCGCTCTCACCAGCGGCATCGCGCTGGTCCACAACTCAAAGGCCAAAAGGAGAAATCACAACAGTCTCTCAAATTCGCCACCCAGGAACAAAAAGGAAATACGGAATGATTGCAGGTGAATTAAATGACGGTATACTGAGAGAGATAGAGAGAGAGAGAGAGAGAGAGAGAAGAGGAGGAAATTAAATTTGGTAAGAAGATTACAGCAGCGTAACTGCTGAGAGAGTGATGTCTAGAGAGAGAAAAGCATTGTCTGTCTCCTATATAACTGCTCAGAGTGAGAAAGAGAGAGAGAGAGAGGGAGAGCTAAATGAGCGCAGTGAAGACGACATTGCCAACTCTGCAAGCCATTCCTGGGTGTGAGGTGGGGGCGCGCACAGTAAGACAAGAGTGGCAAAGAATGACGGAAATAGGCTCGTGAATATATGGGAAATATGAGGGAAATGGACCTCCACGAGGTGAGATGACGGAGTTGACCTTGATGGTGTGCGTGCGGAACAGGTGCAGTTCCGGATTTTAATTAATCACGCCGCAAAGGACTCGTCACGCCGCTGCTTATTTAATTTAAACTATTCTATTTATGACTCATATATGGATAATAGATTATAGTGATATCAGTAAGTAAATTACTAACTTTTAACTGAATTTTGATTTTATACATTAATTTAAAATTTGAGTAGGTCAAATTGGCCGACGTTATTTATCGAAACATCATCGTTTTCTATTGATATTGCACATGATGGACTGAAATCGACTTGAATATGTAAGTCTCGTTAACTGAAAATAGATTTCGTCAATAGAATTAGATAAAATTAAATCTTCGGTAATCTTAAGATAGGTTTTTAAGACAGTATGCAAATTTTGAATTTGGTCAAAAATTCAGTACTTTACATGCAACTCAATATTTGTGAATCTCTTTGATTCGCGTCACTGATATTTTGTGTACGTCAATTTTTTGTTATATTGGATTTTTTTAATGCATTAGATATCATAATCAAGATCATCAAATCCGACTATCACAATAAGGTCTTGTTTGATAGGAGTGTTACGGTCAAGATTAGATTATATTCTTGGCTGAATAGTAGTTTATGGTTATTTGGTAGCCCAGTTTTGTTTGGCTGGCCTGCAATTGTGCGAAGGCATGTGATTGTAAATCCTTAGGGCCCGTTTAGTAGGTAAGATAGGATAAAGCAAGACATGATATTAATCAATATAATTTATCTTGATTTGATTAGATAGTATATCTAGTTATGATATTTGGTAACTAAGATAGAAAATCAGATAATTAATTTAAGTGTTTGGTAGCTTAAGATAATATTGTAGATAACTTATAAAAAGACTTTTGTGCCCTTAAGGCATGAATTTTTTTTACTTCAATTTTGATTGAGGTTACTTATTTAATTATTGATGACTAAAATTAGATTAACAAGATTAAATTACTGCCAAATTTATCTTAATTTGACAATATGTTCAACTATTTAAGTCAGTCGGTTCAGCCGGAAGTAGGCCGCCAGAATGTGCACTGTTCAACACCGGAATGGGCACTGTTCAATCTTTTCACCATTAATTTGTTAGTCTATTCATGTTGAAATGGGCCTTGTTCAATGTCGGAAGTAGGCTGTCGGAAATCATGCAGAAGCAAATGTTCCACAATGGAAGTAGGCCGCCGAAAAACATGCAGAAGCCAAAATTGAAACAAAAATCTGTAAAAACAAAAAAAAGAAACAAAATTGAAACCCCAAATTGGAACCACAAATCAAAACCCAAAAAAGAACACAGCCTCAGATTTGAAATTCCGTCGAATATAAAAGAGGCTAAGATTTGTTGCCAAAAATCATCACAGTCTCTCTTGAAACCACAAATCGAAACCCAAAAAGAACAAAGCCTCAAATCTGAAGTTATATCGAATAGGCTCAGATTTGTTGCCAAAAATCATCATAGCCTCGCTTTAAACCACAAATCGAAACCCAAAAAGAACACAGCCTCAGATCTGAAATTCTGTTGAATAAAAAAAGGCTGAGATTTGTTGCAAAAAAATCACCATAGCCTCGCTTGAAACCCCAAATCGAAACCTCAAAGGAACAAAACCTCAAACCCAAAACAGTGAACCCGAACCAAGCAAGAACACATAAATTCTATCAAACATAATAGGCTCAAATTTGTGGCCAAATCATCACAGCCTCATACCATACCACACTGCAAAGCCAAATCAAACACGGACAAAGCGAAATGGTCGAGATCGATCCAAACTCAGAAGAGACGGCGGACAACCATGGAAAATGAAGGCCTCAGATCTTCAACAATAAAATTGGAAGAGAGGGGAACTCGTCTAAAACCACTACCGCCGCACTACTGCCGAAACCGAATCGCGAGAGAGAAAGAGGGACTGTAGTCTGAGAGAGAGGAAGCAGTCGTTGGTGTTCGAGAAAAAGAGAGTAAGAATGGAAGAAAAACCTATCTTGGGTTACTGTTTGGGGATGGATAGCATATCGCACCAATTTGGTGTGATATGGAAACTAGCTGAAACATGGGGGAAGGGGAAGGGGAAGGGAGCATTGTTTCTCTTCGTTTGATTTTCATGTACTGTCGTCAATGGTTATGACTATGTCGTCAAATTCTCCTCTACTATCGTCAATCATTGCGCCTCTGTCGCCGCCGGCGTGATTTCATTGGTTGTTCTTTCGTCATCGATTGCTGCCCTGGTTCGGCTGATGGTGAAGAATTGGTGGTCATTAATTGCAGAATCATTGTTAGGTGATGAGAGTTTTGATTGGTAGATTCCTCATCCAAATTTGATGAGAATTGGTTACGCTAATGGCGAATAAATGTTTCTCAGTTTAAATTGTATATTGTCAGGTGACACGAATTTTAATTGGTAGAGATAATTAAACATTCCTCCTATGGATTTGATGAGAATTGGTTCCTTGAAAGTCTCTATGTAAAAGAAAAATAGAAACTAAAAAATATGCAAAGGTACCTATACAAAGTAATTCAAGTTAATGACATAAAATGTTCAAAAAGAAAATATTTGAACTTTTCACATAGTGCTAATGAAAGGATCAGACCATCTTAATAATGAGCTAGGCTCTAAAAAATAATTGGCAACTCTGAAGATTTTTGCACTCAAATATTAAGCCGGCTCAAACTCATCTTGATCCATGTATAGGTCAGATTTCGTATCATTTTCTATACAGGCTTCCGGAAATATTGTGTCCTGAGTTAAGAGTGACTTGACCATCACAAAATGGAAAAAGCTTGTTTAACGAAGAAAACACATTCATAGAAAAGACATGCCTCAAATTGATTTTTGGTAAGAAAATTGGATTGAGAATTGTGAAATAAAGGGGGATGGCGGTGTGTGTTCGATGTATGTGGTAGGTGGGCCGCAGCAGAAAGAGAAAGTGGTTATGGGTGGGTAGCAGATGGACGGCGGCGAAAGGAGGTGGGCAATTGTGATAGGTGGGAAGTTGGGTTTTATTTTTTTATTATTTCCAATTTTTTTTGAATAAAAATGAGATAAATATCCATTAATATTTTCGAAGGACAAAAAAGTGATTTTATAGCTTAATCTACAAAAAAATCTACACTGTCAAATACCTCACTTATTTTTATTTTGATTTTTATCTTATATACCAAACAACCAACATAATTTTAATCTTAATTCTTATCTCAATTTTTATCACGATTTTTTTATTATCTTATCATATTTTAACAGTCCTACCAGACGCATCCTAACAGTTTCTGAGTTTATAGAATGAAAATAGAATATTAAAAAATATTAATATATACTAAATGTAAAAAATGAGTTAACATGAGTATCTAATGTAAGAATCTATTGTTTAAATACATCAATGGTATTTATATGGTAGGTATAGAAGTTCATACGAAACATATAGAGTAATATTTTTCTATAAATATTAACCTTGTTTACAGATTCTTCATGTTGATTGTTATAAGACGAGGGTTTACAGCTCACATCGCTCCACCAAACCAACTCGTCCAGCAAACACAATTCTCATCAACAAACTCTAGAGCCCCGTTTGACCATTCAAACGATTTTCTTTTCTTCTGATATGTCTAATAAGATCTCTTCGCCTTTGAGAGATATTTGTGTAGACATCTTACATGTCTCAATGGCATTCATGTAGAGGAATTTACGTCAGTTTTACGAAAACCTACAAGAAATTGTTACCTACGGGAAAATGCTTGCGCGAATTGCTTTCGACGTCGATTCCTTCTCAAACATGAATTGATGTTTTCTCTAAAATGGATTTACGATCCATCTCTATTAGGGAAATCTACTCAACCAATGAATCTTCTGGACTATTCTCTCTTATAACTTGAATATTAGGTAGGCAATATTCTATCAAGCTGCATAACTAGGGTAGAGAAAAAAATGATAGAATTTGTATCTCAAAGAGAAAAAACATTTTTCCTCATTTTAGCAACACTAATTTCCATGCCCACCCCCCTATATAGGGATCGTTGGGCTAGGTCAGAGATTTCAATGAGGATTAGGATTAGGCCTCATAATGGGCTTGATTCTATCGAGTTGAGCCCAACTTAATTAAGTCCATAAATATTAATTGACTCCACTATAGAATTAGTATTGTACTTCCCATCCTCATCCATATTATGAATGATGCTCATTTTTAATTTAATTTATTTCATGTGTTTAAGATTTTCAATATCCATTAATTTAAGCTTGCTAGTAGCTTTAATCAATTAATCTCTTTTACAAAGAGTGGTATCGGCTGGATTCGTATAATTAATTCATTTTATCGAACACATCTTGGGGATATTATCACTTGGGTTTTCCCTAGACACCATTATATATAATAACAATACTAACACCGCTAGACATTAATTATCACTGCCCAAGATATCAAGAATTCCTTAGGGTTACAAAAAGCCCGCAACTATTGATAAAGTAAAGCAGTGCATAATCAACATTTTATATTCAAAGTTACTTATATAGACTAAGAAATAAACAATCACAGAGATCTTGTACTTCATTTGCACAATATTGAAGTACGTATCTCACTGCAATCCATTGCAGTGCTATACCACACTAGTGTCATCAGTTGACCAAGCTACGTGTGAACCTCGGATCGACACTGCAACGTTTCACGATAGATTGTCCATGTCAATCTAGGTTCTCAACTTGATTTTCTTCAACAATGAACCAACTGAAAGATCTTTTGTGATCACAGATCCACCATTCAGTATACAATGTAGAATGAGGACTTGTTTGCTCAATTTATGATTATATGCTTAAGAATAAGCACCCATAACCACAAAAACCAAACCATGTGACAATATTAACTTTTTCTCAATACGTGGGAAATAAGTTTTTCAATACAAAACAGCTAAAAGCATTCTTTTTGGTATATAAATTCTAACACACATAAAGCTTATGAAGAATAGATCGAATTGGAGGCCCCAAAAGCAAAAGAGATCATTTGAGATCTCAAACAAAGTTTCGAAGTATTCAATCTACTAAAGTGTCCAACTGTGTCTACAAGAATAATATTGTATCCACGACGGTGTCTACCAGAGCACTACCATATTCAATATTGTCTACTACCATGTCCAACCATGTCCACAAGTGAACTATCATGTCTAACCATGTCCACTACCGTGTCGTTATAATTCGCCGAAGTAGTTTTTCTTACATGAAAAAACATCTAGCACGTTTTGTAGAATTATATTATATTACGGGCCCCAAAAGAAAAATATGTTATTTAGGGGCTTAAACAAGAGTCCGAAATATTCTGACGAGAATTGGATCTGGTAAACGATTTTGAGCGGTGGAGTGACGGGAGTTGCAACCATCTACAACAAAATTGGCAATACAAGACACATAAGAACTGTGTGTCGGATCTGGTGATGATTGGAGAAGAATCGACGGTGGTGGGGGAAGAGAACGTTAGAGAGAGAGAAAAAGACGTAACATTGGCGAAAGAACAGAGAGATGATATTTTATGGGTATATAATTTCAGTTCTGCTTCTTAAATTCATAAGCAGAAATTGGAAATGTTTGGAAAATATTTTGGGAAAAAAAAGAGAAAAAAATGATATAAGAAAGAGAAGAATATATATTCTTTTAATAAATCAAAGCATAGTTGTGGAACCCATTAAGTGTATAGGTGTCTTTTCATGCAATAATGCCTCGTAAAATCATACATTTATGAGTGTGGATAAATAAGTCATACATTTTATCAATTTGGCTATTTTTGGATATTCCCAATATTATTCTCAATCCAAAATAATAATTTTGTATCCAATTTCATCTATATTGAATTAAAATCAATAATTTGTGTTACAATGGCATATTCGTCTTTTGTTTTTTGTTTATTTATTAAGTTTTTAAATTTGTAAAGTTTTATAAAATACAGACTTATGCCTAGTTAGATATATGATTTCATACTTACAAAAATAATACATATTTCAAAATAAACATCGATTATGCGACTACTTCCTCCATTCCAAACTCCAGTGACTGCTGCTAGCGTGTCGTGAGTCATCGACTTGCTGCCAAGACTACAACCCTCGCTACCTCCTCTCCGTTGCCGCCTTCACCGACGATATCTCCAATTTTCTCTTCAATATTGCTAGCCAGGTTAGCCCCTCTCACTCATTCTCTCTTGAAAATTTAAGCTCAAATGTGGTTGAGTTTTGTGCATGGATTCTATAATTTTTTTGATGTGGCAGAATTTGGTTCTCAATTTTTTTTTATTTTTTTTGTGTGCGTGTGTGTAGTGTATGTTTCTTTGATGTGACTATTTTGTTGAGTTATTCTGGATTGAAAATTTTGAGGAATTTAAATCATTGTGACACTTGATTTCTGAATTGCATGCGGAAATGCAACATTGGTTGTATATTTCTAAGATCTACCATATGTTATTGGAGTTAAAATTTGTGATCTATTAATGTTTTTTCTATTATTCTTTCGCTTTTTTTTTAATATATTGTTTTGTTGGTTATGTTCTCTTTTTTCGCTTTTCTCAAGCTGATATCTCAGCTATGTTGATTTGAAAAAGAAATTTAACTTTATGTGATGAATACTTTTTTCATTAATGTGTCAGTTGAACTCTGATTTCCCATTCTTTATGTTGTGTGATTTGGTGGAAGAATTCTTATATTTTTGTTTTGAATCAAGGACTAACAAGTGAAACACCAAATTCTAAAAAATCAAAAAAAATGAGAAAACAACCCGATATTCGACAATTTATGTTCAAGAAAATGAAATCTCATGATATTTCAAGCTCATCGACTTCAAATGCTAGTGTGTCTCATACAAATGATTTTTCTCAAGTTCAAGAAAATACTATAAATTTAGTTAGTTTAAATAGTAGTGGTGTGCCATTAGAGTATAAAGAATTAGTTTATGATGTTGAACTCTTTCTTCACAATCCGAGAACAAGAATAAGTGTAATGGATTATCCTCCAAATGAGTGAGAGGCGTTTAGAAGAGCATATATTCTTCAAAAACATCGTCAGGCAAAAACTCACGATTTTCTTTGCAAAGAAATTGGAGGTTCGCGTTGAATTATAATTTCTTGGGTTTTTAAATGAGACTGACTTGAATATAGTATTCAGAAATATTTCGCATTTTGGTTTGTTTGCTACTTGTTCAAGAATGAAATTGGACTTAATGTGTGGGGAGATGCATATGTTAATGGACGATTTTACGTGGAATAAGCCGGAAATATTTATGAAATATATTGGTGGAGTTAAAAGATGTCACAATCTTGTTTATGAAAAACATTTAAACATAAGGGATGGGAAAAAAGTCAATTCTTGTTTATTTTGGTAATGCCACTGATGTGATTAACTCTCATGATGTTCGCTTGAGGGTTTTCATTTCTTATTTGCTTTACTTACTGCGACAAGATTTGGCATTTTGTGGGCTTAGAGAATGTCAATAGTCCCTTAATAGGAAAAAAATTCTTCAACTTGTGAAATGATTAAAGACACAAAATGAAGTTGTTTCAAAAGTGACTATGGAAAATGCTCCCTGAAAATTGTCAATTGATATATATCAATTATTGTCTTAAGAATTATGGATGAGTTTGGTGATGCTACTTTGCTATATTAGCTAATAAATCAAGTTATGTGTCCAAAAAATGAACAATTAGCCTTTTGTTTGCATTTTGTTGAAATAGTAAAGGTACTGAAATGATTTCTTGGGCTTGTTCATGTTGGTGATACCATGGCTTTGTCTCTTAGAAGTTGACATATTTGGCTATTTTAATACTGAAATCCAGAGCAATTTAATTAGTTTTGATCATATTTAGCTTTGTTTTGGTTTAAATATCTATCAATTGGTTATTTGATGAGTTTGTCAAGTTTTGAAGGAAAAAAATGCATAAAAAGGTGTTAAAAAGCCAAAGGATCGAGAATGGTGCAAGTTCGATAAAGAACGGATCCCAAACAGACCGTTTGGGAAGAGCCAAGGGTCACACGACTTGTTTCCAGCCTCGATGAGTCACGAATTCGAAGACACGCATGCCAAACAGACTATTTGGCAAGACGGGAATAGTGGTATTCCAGTCCTGGCCATTTGGTAGGAAGCCATTCCCACACGACCCGTTTCCCACTTCGGATTTGCTTGAAAAATTATATCCTTAGTCGGTCAAACTCTATCTTTTCTAGGCTTTTTGTGCCTATCTAAGGAGCATTTATGCACGGTTTTGAGGGACATTGTAACACAATTCAAGCCACAAATTCATATATTTTGTGCTACCATCATCCACCAGAACATTGGAGATTTCCTTGCCAAACAAAAAGCAGTTAGTGAAGCAATCGACGACAAGGCGAAGCTCTACCTTCACACGGGTTCTCTTAGCCTTAGTTTAGCTTGTTTTATGCTTTCCTTTTGTTTTGCTTTTGTTTTTTCTATAGACATGCTTGGCTAAAGCCCTTTTAATTCTAGGGTTAGAAAGTAATCAACACAAGTTTGTTCAACATTTGTTTTTTTATCCAATATCGTATTTGCTTTTATCTCTCTTGTTCTTAATTCTTTTGTTTGCTTGATCACCAAATAAATGATCTTATGTGCGTTAATGCAAGATTCTAGAAATGAGTGTTCGTCCATGATCATGGAGTAGGTAACACACTAATCAATAAAATCGAGAGGTTTAAGATTAATTGTGAGGGTTCAATCCTAAATGCTTTTAGAAGTTACAAGCAGAGACATAAAGTCCTAACTTGTAATATACTATTTGGGTACCTCGAGAGGGGTTTTAAACTACTTGTGTAATTGTCTAGCTAAATTCAAGTCACAAATTGGATGATTAATCAAATGTTTGAATGAATGATGTGTTGATGAAATCAATTCCCTAGAATAAACCTTTTTATTCTTGTTTTCAGTTTTATTTCTTTATGTTTTTGTTTCTTTTCTTTTTTACAAGATCTTTCACAATCTCAAATTGTGTGATTTTGACAGTATTAATTGATTTAGGTTGTAGTACTTAGAATCGACATAGTCCATGCGGATACGATATTCTTTACTTACTGTCTACTATACTACGATGGCATCGTGCTCTTGTGGTATAATTATTAGTAGAAATAAATTATAGGTCAAGTTTTTGGCGCCCTTGCCGGAGGCTAAGTTCTATTCTAATATTACAATAAGATTAACTGTATTAATCTAAACATTTTCTATTTTTTTCTTTTGTTCTTATTTCTTCCTAGTTCTTAAACCTTGGGTTATGCAGCTAGTTTATGCAAATCTGTTCCAAAAGGCACCTTTGGAGCCATTTGATCCCGAGATCGAAATATTTTTCCGTCAAAAGGTTGCACGAAAGCTCAAGATGGTAGATCATCCTGATCAATTGGTGCAACAACTCCAAAGCAATCGTAGTTGGTACAACGCCAACTCAATTAACAAGAGGCTGCACTGAATCAAGCCGAATGGACACCTGTCCAAAACATGTTCGCGCATGTGCTGATATGTGAACTGCCGATTGGACCAAGGATTAAAGCAAACAATTTCGAACTCAAACTAGCCCTTATATCAATGGTCCAACAAAACCAATACTGTGGTCGGGTTACAGAAGATCCCAACGTGCACCTAGCATAATTCTTAGAGATAAGAAATACGGTCAAGGTAAATGAAGTCTCTGATGATTCTATTCACATTCGTTTATTTCATTTTCCTTAAGGGATAGGGGCAAGCAATGGTATCAAAATTTGGCACCCAGTTCGGTAACAAGTTGGGAAAACATGGCACAGAAGTTCCTCAACAAGTTATTCCCACCTGGCTTAATCTTGAAGCTTAAAGGCGGGATCACTCAATTCCAGCAAAGAGATCAAGAGTCCCTTTACGACGCATGTGAGCGACTTAGGAATCTCTTGAATAAATGCCCAGACCACGTTTTTTAAGAGGACCACCAGGTACGCATCTTCTATCATGGATGTAACCTATATGTGAAGAGGTTGCTAGATGCTGCACCCGGAGGATCGTTGTTGAATAAGGGACACAAAGCCGCTATTAGAGTCATCGAGGACATGGCTATCACTATCTATGAATAACCGGTGAAAGACAAGTGCAGATTTGAAGAAAGTAGGGTCAATCTCGGATACAGACCCGATGAGCTAGACTGTGGCTCAACTAACTGCTCTTAATACAAAAACCGATAATCTTTCTCAATCAAGAGTGGAGCCAACGATCAAGCCTCAACAAGTGGTCGAAGAGGTGCACTATGTGAATCAACTGGCGCAACAAATGAACTTCAATGGTTACCACCACAATCGAGTGAGAAAACTAATATTATCCGGGTAATCGTTCACATCATAATCTTTTTTACGCAAATCCCAACAATGCATTACAACCCCCATCGGATTCTCAGTGACCAAAGGAATGATCGATGAGCCCAAGAAACCAATGATGGAATAAGTCCTCATGAATTTCATGGAACAAGTCAATATGGCATGAACAATGAGGACATCAAACTAAGGACGTTAAAATAGCGTTGGTTGGGAGGCAACCCAACAGTTTTTGTTCTCATTTTCTTTTCTTCTTCTTCTTCTTCTTCTTCTTCTTCTTCTTCTTCTTCTTCTTCTTCTTCTTCTTCTTCTTCTTCTTCTTCTTCATGTTTTGTTGTTTTCTTTTCTTTTTAGTTTAATTCTCGTTTTTGTTTTTCTCATGTGTTTTTTCTTTCGTTTTGTTTTTTTGTTGTTTTAAATAAAGGGGGTCAAAACGGACTATTTGGGAGCATCAGGCTCGCCGAACGACCCGTTTGGACATTCTGGCTTCATTAGGTGCGGACTTCACGTTAGCAGAAACATGCTGTTTGGAAAAAAAATTCATTCCCAAACAGACCGTTTCGGAGAAAAGGGGAAGAACATTTGCATCAGGAAACGGACCGTTTGGGATAAAAATTTCCTACACGGACCGTTTCCAAGTTCGAAGAAAGCGTAATTCCAAAGTTTAAAAAGTTACACGCTCTTTTATTCATTCTTTTCACTTCTTCTCTCAATTCTCAAGCAATCCTTCTTCCACCAAGCAAATTTTTTACTATTTTCTTCTGCATTCCACATAATTGCACACACTCATTCACATAACCAAACCAATTCACCACCAAAAAGCTTTCAATTCCATCATGGAAGATCAAATTCTCCCTTTTGCTCATCAACCACCCAATCCTTGCTGAATCCCAATTTCAACCCATAGGTACGTTTTTTTATCACTCTCTTGATGCAATTGGCATGATTTGGTATTTTTGAATTGTTGGGTTTGTTCATATGTGCTTGGCATGTGTATTTGAGCTACACTTTCATTGTGTCATTTTGTTAAATACTTGGCATGCATATGGATTTTCATAGGTCTAGACGTATTCCTTGAATTTTCTTTGCATAATTATTTCGATAGGTGAAATTGAATGTGGTAGAGATAGTAATCCATGCTTAGAAGTAGGAATTTTTTATGAGACTTGACAATTATATGGTTTTGGTGCACAAAATAGCATATTGTATGTATAGATAGAACATGAAGTTATGCCATCTTTCTTAAGCCACTTTTACCCAAAATTTTGACTTTTACACATATATTCCCTAGTTAGCCCTTTTGAACCTTTAAACCTATTATTTGATTAGCCAAATTTTGATGAAATTCTCTATCTTGTGAAAGTTAGAAAAAAGATGTTTCATGTTCATACTTATAGTTGGGTATGAGATGTGTTTTACCTAAAAATGAAGGATAATGGGGAAGGAAGTATATGTAAAAATGAAATAATGAAGGACAAAAGAGAAGAAAAGAAAATTTATGAAATAGAAAGTGAAAAAACACCATATTATTGAAAAAGGATTTTGGAAAGTAAAGTTTGATTGGGAATGGTTGGTGATAAGTTGGATATAGCTCTAATTCTCATTACAAGACTATTTTGAATGCCATTAACTTGTTTTCTACAATTGTTAATGTTTTAGTGATGATTGAGGTAATATGGCTCTAATTCGGATGATAAGGGAAAAAACTCAAGGCATTTTATACTCACTAGAGTTATTTGATTTTGTTTTTATGACGCAACTAATGACTACTATATTTGGTACACTAAAAATTTACGTCTTGCTTTGCAAAATGATCAAGATATTGTTAATGTTTTGAGGCTTGTCACTTTAACCAATGTTCAATTAGAGAAAATGAGGTAGTGTGGATTGGATATTCACTTGAATAAGGTATTCTCATTTCACAACAATAATGACATTGTTGTTCCAGATATGGAAGCTTGTTATGTCCCGCAATGAAAATCAATTTTGTTCAGTAAGTTTCATATCTTCATCATTTTCAGGTTGATGTGATTATAGAAGTAATTGATTTGCTACTTCAAAAACTTGATAACCGACTTGGTGATGTCAATAGGGAATTGTCAGATGCATGGCTTGCTTCAACCCTAAAAATGGCTTCTCTTCTTTTTCACAAGGAAAATGTAACCAAACTTGTCAATTTTATCATTTGAATTTTCAAACATAAATTTAATGGCTCTTGAGTGCCACTTTGATATATTTATGGAAGATATGAAAAGAGATAATAACTTTCAAAATTTGCAAGATATTAGTTCTCTTTTGATAAAGCTCATTGAGACAAAGAGAGACATGACTTATCCTTTTTTTTATCAAATTGATTTTGATTCTTCGAGTTATTACTGCAAGTGTAAATAGAATGTTTTCTGGAATGCATTTGTCAAGAATAGGTTGCGAAACAACATGGAGGAGATTGTCTAGTCACTTTCATTGAGAAAAATATGTTTTTACATGTTTCCGATGACGATGTTGTCAATCGCTTTGAAAAATAAAGACCCGTCGAAAAATAAATTAGATGTTATGCAATTTTCTTTTGTAATTTGAAATGTATGATTTTAAAATATAATAATATTTCGAGATATACTACTTTTAGTATTATTTTTTAATTTTTTTGCGTGTGATGTAATTATTAATCGTACGACCACACCCCAAAATCAACAATTCTTGATACGCCACTACATACCAACCTCTTTTCATTTATTTATATATATGAAATTTGCAATTTGTTCTTAAAATGATTTTGACAATATTTGAACTAATTATATCCACAAATCTTGCGGACAAAAACAAAATTATGTTTGAAAGTCACAAATCGAGACAGGCGGGGGCCATTAGGTCATGAAATCATATCAAGTTGAGGCCCATTTTTTATATGACAATAGTAAGCATTGTTTTATATTTTTATTAGGAAAATCTCATCGCTCTTTGTAGGTATTGATGCAATATCTATCACATCATCTTAGCTAACATAAATGATGTTACTTGCCACAAAGTCGACTCGAAAAATATTGATTCAGACTTATTAGTCATGAGTTTATTTTGGAAATTATAGAATTAACTTTTTTGAATTTCTTAATTTACATTTTATGCAAATTAATGTACTTCAAAAATGAAAAATGTATTAACATGGTGTGATTTAACAACCCTTTTTTTCCCCCTCAAAATGTCCTTATGGATGAGGGTTAGGTGGACTCCCCAATCTATAGATATCAAACAAATAAATTATATGTTTCATATACGACCAAGCCCAAAAGTGACTTGACCCAAAAACGACGAAGCAAAGAACTAACCATAGGCAGGTCCAAAACCCGGGCCAAACCCAATACAACATACCTAAGCAAGAGCAAAGGTAAAGCTCATGATGAGTCATACCTTAACCTATACTAAGGAAGAACAAAACGAACATACATAGATGAATGTCCCAAAATTGACCAATTCCCTAAAAAATAAGCGAAAACTGAATCAAGGGTGACGGGACACTGAGGAGTCTCAGACATCCCTGTAACGAAACCTAATGTTGGAGTATCCCAACTGATCCATCCTAACAAGCGCCTTCACATAGCGAGGTGCCATAGCAGCATCATATGTCATGAGGGCAGGGGTCTGTGCCCTTCTGCCTGCCAAATAATCAGCAACTCAATTCGTCTCTTTAAAAATATGGGAGAACCTCCATATGTCGAAGCAAGACACAAGTATACGTCATGGGGTGGCAGACAATAGCCGAGCCGAGTTGTCCCAACGTCATCATAACAAACACTGTTGCCAAGTCCATCTCTAAAAATACTTTATACATTAAATATCAAGAATTCAAACTAAATTTACACACTATGTGAGGAAGTTTCAAAGTGATCCTTCTTGATATCATTTGAATTAGGATATAGAGTAATTATATCACAAACAATCTTGATATAGAATATTGTAAATTGAAGTCCTCATAATAAAATATAAGTGGTCCTAACGGCTTAATCAAGAAGTCAAAATAAAATAATGGTCTTAAGTAGTAGTGTCTAATTATATTGATCTAACCGGTCCATATTCGTGCCAAAAGTGTTTTAATTTATTTCATTATTTCATAATCTTTTATTGAGCGTTGAGTTAGCTATGAGAATAGTTTGTTTAATTTATATATTACACTTTATATTTTTTGAATTACAATTCACACACGTATATACATATGACTTGAACTCTCAACAATCAACATATAAAATGGAAGGGAAACCTATTATGTACCAAATGAGAAAATATTGTCCCTAAATTTATTTATTAATTATATTATTTATAATTTAATATCTATATATATATATATATATATATATATAGGAGTGCATTAGGGTGCATCCACATTCTAAATACATAACTAAAACCAATTTTGAACCATTAGATATAATGATGGACGATTATGATCTTATTAAAATTGTTATTATTAGTCAATTAAAAATGCATCATTAAAGGGTAGATATGTCATACACAAAAATCAATCGTATATGTATATATGGTAGTTATCGTGAATGTAGGGATTAATTATCACACGAAATTTTTATACGGTAGTTACCGTGAGTGTAGGGATTAATGATATGTATATGTGTTTGGTGAAGGTTTTTTGCGAATATAATGAAATATGTCTAATGGAAGAATGATATATGTAATGGGCAAATAATGATATATATGTAATGGAAAGATGATATGTGTTTGTGTTTAAAGAAATAATTTTTCCAGAACTAATGAAATATGTCTAATGGAATAATGGTATATGTTTGAAAAAATAATGATATATGTGTAATGGAGAAATGATATGTATTTATATTTGCGGAAATAACGATACAAGTCTACTGTAATAATGATATATTTGTATCACAATAATGATATACATGTAATAAAATAATGCTATGTATGTATGTTTAATGAAGTATGTTTGTGAAAATAATGATGTCTTGATATTATCAAATATATATATATATAAATGCATACAAATATTTGCATATCTATTTACTTAAAATAATCACGCATGATTGCGTGATATTAGGAGAGATTAATTATATTCACATTGTTAGTTTACGTAAATAACCTTGGGCGGTTTAATGGAATAAAAAGGGGTTGCCACGTGTTTCAATCATAACCGTCTAATTTATAAATCCGATGGTTATATATCAGTCTTAGTTCCTGCAATAAGGTTTGGTTCGGAAATGAATACACACACACACACACACACACACACACACATATATATATATATATATATATATATATATAGTGATAAATGTACATAAATTGTACATACATAATAAGCTATTTTTAGATATTTTATATATAAATCAGTTTATAAATATTAATTAATTTAAAATAAATTATTATATTATATATTTAGCATTCTGCAATAATTTAATAAAAAATTAACTTTTCTAAATTAGATATCTGTAGATTTAGAAAAAGATTAACTTTTCCATTGAATATCTAAACATTTATCTCCAAATCAATTTTGTGGCTTTGTTTGAAGGATCTATCGAACCAATTTTTCAATCATATATTTGAAAATATAATAAAGGTAATTTAGTAAATAAATAATATAATTAATAATAAAATTAGTTTAAATAAAATTAATTCAATTTAATTTAAAATTTAGGGATATTATGTATGTACAATTATATATATTTATCTTTTCCTTTTATATATATATTTATATATATTTTGCGATGTCGGACTTTTGTCTCCACTATGCTTATGTCGTTAACATTTTTGTAAGAGTTCGATCACAGCAACTTAATATGGGCAATTTCTCAAATCTTTTAACTTCGTCTGAAAATACATAACGGGAATGTATAAACCCTAAACATCAACTTCTACAAATAGTGGTCACATTAGTCTAATATCCCAAGAAACATCATCCTCTCAACTCTAATATTCATCAAATTTATATGTCTCACCTACTAAATAATATATTAAAAAAATTATAAGGCAAGATAAAGAATCACATGAACCATCCAATATATATGAATATATTAATTTCCATTTTATTTTGTCTGTAATCACCGCAAAGAATATTTTATAACAATAGATCTCTGTCCCATTAATAATTGCCAACTATCAATTCTGAAAAAAAAATGGATGTATCAGATCTTGTACTCCTTCCCCTTGTTTGGTTCCAGACACACATGTCCTAGATTAACAGATCTGAATTCCCTAACTAATTTAACATTAGAAAATTAATATAATTATTGGTACTAGAATTAAATAAAATTATAAATTGAGACAGCCTCAGTAAGTCAGTGAGTGTATATAGTTGACTTTTGACTGTGTTGGGTTCATTTTGGAGATTTAGTTTAGCTGTTCGGAATCTTGTCATTAATTTCATCCACTCAGAAATTCTAATAGATTAAATACCTTTGTTTATAAGCATCTAAATATTAATTACTGGAAATTTGAGTCACTGGCCACTGCAATTAATTAGCTCAATGCTCAAAACACCAATTTGGCCACCATTGTGCCACTGCTGTTATCCACACTTATTTCACAAGTTTTAACAATTTTTGGTGATTTTTTTATAGTAATTATTGTATTTATATAATCATATTTATTATAGGTACCGTGATGATCCACTTTATTAGTATATATATATATATATATATATATATATATGGGTGCACTAGGGTCAAACCATGACACTAGTGCATAGCCAATACCAATTAATAACCATTAGATCACGAAATGGAAGGCCAAGATTTGCTAATGTCGTGTATCATCACACAGTGTCTTTAATCTCATCATAAGGGTATAACAGTAAAAAAACAAAAAACGCGTACATGAAATCCGGGCGTTAAAATCTCATTCCATAAATCATGGCTAATACCATAATCACAAATCCTATAATGATATTATAGGATTATTATGATGATTCATTGTAAAATATGCAATGATATGTATTTTATGAAATAACCGCAAATTTGCACGCATACTGTCGTTACTATACCATTACCAAACTTTTGATATATCATTATATCTTATGTTTTATATCATTATATAAAAATAATTATGCATCATGTATATAAAATACGTAAAATTATTCTGTGTATGTTTTCAAGATCATCATAGGTATCAAAAGAATATCATCATTCAGAATATCATATATCATCACAAATCTCGTCATCATTACACCTCAAATCAATGCACGTTTTCCTTAATTATCGGATACATGTTTAACCACCTCATTGTAATATCACATCCCATAAAAATAGGGATCTTATAATTGGCCGAATTTTAAGTTCACAAAAATACCCTTTTCATTAAAAATTAAATACATATAAGTGCCACATGTCATTATATCATCCTTTAGATCTTCAAAATTAACGATTTCCATTCATTCTCTGTTCTGCAATAAGAACTGGTACACTAAGATGGAAACAATCTCTTATTTTATAATTGAGACTAAATCTGATTCGTTGGACCAAAAAATCTGCAGCCGAGATTAAAAAAAAAAACAGAATTTGCATAGCTTCATAAACCATTCATTACAGGAATATTGTTTTGGGCACGGAAAAATATCTCCTAATATACGTGAAGATAGCATGATATCATTATCAGCATGCAACCTTCCGGAAAACAATATACATTCACCGAGTAAGCAATATATTGGTTTCTCATAATGAGCATAAGTTTTAAAAACGCAATATTCTGCAAAAAAGCGTAAATTATGGGCCCCACTTAATTGCCATTTTCTGTATAAAAAAAAAAGACGATGATTACAGGCCCCACTTAAACCATCAATTTATGCATAAAGCGATGATTACGGGTCTATTCATCACTTTCCTCTCTTCCCTCCTGAGCCACAAAAGTTACACTTTCTGCAAACACACACGATTGTAACTGCAAATCATAATTGAAGCCACGTTTATACCCACCATATTATATCAAGGTTAAAAACTCTCATTCAAAAAAACACGACAAAAAAGGTATATATCCGTTCAGAATATTGTTTTGTAAAAGATGGTGAGAGATACAACTGAGGGGGTGATGACTCTGAAATCAAAAGGTATGAATCTCCTTTATTCATGTTGATTTATGTCTAATACTGATTGTGTTTTATGGCTAATACTGATTTATTCATGTTGATTTATTGATACTGGTTGGGGTTGTACGACTAATAATTGTTTAGGGTTTGGTGAAATTTTAATGTTAGTACAGATTTTAGAGTTGTGCGGCTAATAATTGTTTAACTTTATTGTGTTCTTTATATATGTTGATTCATTACGATAGTTGTACTGCTTGAGTAAATATGCTTTGTTGCTTAAGTAAATATGATGTGTTGCTTGCGTAACGATGATGTGCTGCTTGACTAAATATGTTGTGTTACTTGACTAAATATGTTGTGTTACTCCAATATATATGTTGTGTTGATCCAATAAGTATGATGTGATGCTTGAGCAAATACGATATACTGCTTTAGTAAATATGATATACTGCTGGAATATATAGGCTATACTGCTCGTATAAATTTACTATACTGGTAAATATAATCGCTCTGTTTCAGGTGTAATGAGACATCGTGTAGACCATGATGCTGATTTTGAAAGTGATGTACCCTTGGGAAGAGTACAAAAACAACTTAAGCAAATGATGAGATCAAATGTTAACCCATCAGCCAAATCTCTCTAAAAACAACAACAAAGGCCGCTACTTCTGCCTAGTACACCCACTCCATCTCAAGGCATATTCAAGAAAAGCCCAAAATTCTTTGTACAAATGATGGAGAGTTTGAATGATAAACAAATTACTGCTGTGGTGGGTATGGGATTTGGTGCTTTGGCGCACTTACAAATAATAAATATCCCAAACTGACTGGATTACTAGTTGATCAACAATTTCATCCTATGAGATGCAGCATAAGATGTGGGGGAAACAAGCGGTTGCACATAGATCAAGAGGATGTGAGGATTACGCCGGATTCCCCAGGGAAAATTATATATGGAGAGGAAGGTCAGGCAACAGAATATTAATTTTCTGGATGAACTTACTGCATAATGCCTAAAGAGTAAATACAAGCTTCTACCTTCCTCTGTGCAGCAATAGATGCACAAAGACATTGATGGCAGGACTGGTTCAAAAAGTGCTTTTTGATATTGATAGAGCTAGCCCTGATTGAGTCAACAAATGATGGATATGTAAAGCCGAAGATACTAGATTACTTAACCGATGTATCTGATATAAAGAAGTATAATTGGTGTTCTTATGTAATAAAATTACTAGTATTCGGCCACAATAATTGGGTGAAAAAACCAACACCTCCTTAAACCAGCCCCATCGCTTTTTAAATGGTTAGATTCAATAATTTAATATATTTCTATAGAGCGTATCCTATACTGCTAGATTATTTATATTATGCTGCTAGAAAAACATAATATACTTTACTGCTTGATTTGATATGTTGTACTATTAGAATAAATATGTTATGCTGCTCGGTAATATATGCTTTACTACCCGAGTAAATATACTATATTGCTAGAGTATTTATATTATGCTGCTCGAAAAATATGATATAGTGTTGGATTCAATATGGTATACTGCTAGATTATTTAAGCTATGTTGTTCTTATATACGTGCATTACTATTAGAGTATCTATGTAATGCTATTAGAAAGAATATGCTATACTATTAGATTGAATATGCTATACTGGTAGATTATTTATGCTATGTTGCTCTTACATACATGCATTACTGCTAGAGTATATGTGTTATGCTGCTAGAAAAAAAAAACATGTTATACTATTGGAATGAATATGCTATACTGCTAGATTAATTATGTTATGCTGCTCTTATATACATGCTATGATGCTCGATATACATGCTATACTGCTGGATTTAATATGTTGTGCTGGTCGAGTATAAACTATGCTACTAGAATAAATATGATATACTGCTCGATTATATAAACTATGCTGCTAGAATACATATGTTATACTGCTCGTGTATATATGTACAGATTGCCCTTTTCAGCATTATAAAATATATAATATTCGAGCAGCACAACATTTCTATTCGAGCAAAATATCACAAATACTCGAGAAATATTATCGTATTTACAATATAACTATAACATAAAAATTCGATCATCACAACATAAATATTCGAGCAGCATAGCACAAATATTCAAGCATAATTATCATATATATCCTATCCGTATAGCATAAAATATTCAAGCAACATAACTTGTATTTTCGAGTAGTACATTGTATATATTCGAGCATGATAGCTTATATTTTGGTGCAGTACATTGTATATATTCGAGCAGTATAACATGTATATTCTAACGATATATTATTTATATTCGAGCAACATATCATAAATATTCGAGCATTATATCATGTTTGCTCTATCAATATTGTATAAATGTTCGAGCAACATATCTTATCTGTTTGATCATCATGGCATATCTATTCGAGCAGTATGTCGTATATATTTTATGAAAATCTTCAATGAGTTAAACTCAAAACATAATAGCCCAGTGTTACGAATCAAATTACAATTTTTGATAAAAACTGAGAATTCATAACTTACAATACGTATAAAAAAACAAAAAAAAAATCGTCGATGAGCATGGAAAAGAAAAAATATCCCGACAATCTCCAGAAAATAAACTACTCATACCTTGAGACGACTTTGTATTTTCCATTGTTTAGTTTATTACTCCGTAAAACAAACCAACAAGTCGTCGACGATTGAAAAAAAACACACCTAACAATCACGATTTTCTTATCTTCTTTTGATTACTCTGGTTCGTGGAATGGAAGTATACGCATATTACCATATCATGATAAATCCAAAAAGAGATCATACGCATATCGTGTCATGATCTACGAAGATTTATCATAACTACCTTCTCTTGTAAATGACGATAATACCCTTCGCTGATATTAATAATTATATATGTATTGTCATGTGACTTAATTGTGTCCGTTAGATGATTAGATCATGTGGCCCTTAATTGATCTTGGTTAAGATACAAGATGTGGTTCAGTTTTGATCACACCAATATATATAATAACGAAATCGAATCTGAACTAATCCTTATTACATTATTAAAACCAACCCTATTCTTCCAATTTTATGTCTAATGGACGAAAGAAAGCCATGTGGCATCGCATCTTTAAATGGTTTCAATTAAAAAATGGCATAATAGTAATAATATAGTATCGGTTATGGTAGGATCCGATTTTCAAGGTATGTTGTTAATATGGTATGTTTTTGCAGCAATTATTATAAATATATACCGAGATTTTAGCAATTGCTGAAATTTCCGCCAAAAAATTTCAAAGTCTTCGTATGATGATTTACATTCAACGTTATGATACTAAATATATTTTTGAATTTATAATGTCAAAAAAAATAAGGTGCCATTACAAATTCAAAAATATACTGCATCATAACGTCGAACGTAAATCATCATAACATTGACTGTAAATCAGCACACAAAAACTTTGAAAAATCTTAGCAGAAATCGTCAATCCCTAAATTCTTGATATATATTTATAATAACTAATGCAAAAACATACTATATTAACCATATACCTTAATTATCGGATCCAAATAGAGATTGTGGGAGATTTAGTGGCGTAATGACTCCTCATATCATGAAAACTGCCCATAATTAAAATCCACCCAAATTTTATTTTTTACTTTTTTGTCCTTGTAATAACATTATCATAATAATGTAATGACACACATTTTCTAATGATCTGAGTCATAAATTTTTTAGCCAATAGTTATATTTTAGTCTTAATTATACATATAAAGAATAATTTTGAATATAGCGCAACCCTATATATATAATATAAAAAAATTTACATGATAAGCTTGACTGGGCAGTTTTATGTTAAGATAATATACTTTATTGTAATTTTAAATTATAGGTTTCGGATCTTGTTAGATAGTAAGCCTAAATTTCTAAATATTTTAATAATGTCTCAATCTTTTAATTTATAGTAAATTTATTCCTTCTATTTTTTAGACGCGACTAACAAGGAAAGACAATTCGAGCTTATAAACAAATTACAAAATGAAATGACGATTAAAACAACAAACAATTGGTAATTTCATAATCCCACCACCACCCTCATCCCCACCCACCCACCCACACAAAAAGAAAAGAAAAGAAGAGGAAAAATTGTAGAGGAATCCAGGATTCTATGCTCCCTACTTCGTTTTTTTTTTTTTTGGCCACTAGAAACATGGAATTCTTTTTTAAGCCGGCTAGAAAAAGGAAAAGAGCAAGCTGATCTGAAGCCAATTTACACAGCTGCACGCATGTTGTAAGGAAAATGTTGAAAGGTTTAAGCTTTCTTAATTTCTGAATCTATAAGAATATAAATCCTTTTATTTTTTTGTAGTTACCTTTTTCCAATCACTATAATCAAATATATGCATACCTTAATTTAAGATGAATGAATTATGTGTTCCATCATATAAAATTTTGATATGAGATGTTGCGTCAATATCCAAAAATTAATTATTTGCTGACAGCAGACAACTTAGGGTATCTTAAGTGTTCTTGTTTTTTCTCTATTTGTGTGAGTACTTATTACGGTCTAAGGTCATCCACAATACTATTGTTTAACTATCTCTTATCTTACACTATTCATCTACTATTTATATGCCTCACTCATAACACTTTTTACTCCATCTCTTAATTAAAAGACAACATCATCTCTTAACCATCTCTTCTCTTTACTATTTATGGGATCTGTCTTTAAATTATTTATTCATTTATTATTTCTTATATTTATTACATAATTCTAATTAAATTCAATTTCCAGCAAAATTCATTAAAATATTCAAAATTACATAATAAAAACCCAAAAAATTATATAATAAAAAATATAAAATTACATAATTAAAATAAAAAATTACATTATTAATAACCAAAAATCGTACGAACATATTATTGCTAATCAACCGTTGAGGAGACCAAAGCGAGCGAAAATTTCTTCGATTAAATCGAATTGAAGCCGATCTTGGTTGACGGCATTTTAAATATATCATGTTCTCTATAATAAAAAATTACAAGACAAAAATCAAGGAGGGAAAAATGGAAAGTAAGAGTGATCGAGGATTCACATTTAATATTAGGTTGGGAGGTGGAAATTAGGGACCAAATCTCGACAACTCACACTCGTAAAGGTGAGTTATATATGTAGTTTAGTGATATTTATCTCATTAGTAAAAGTGAGTGACGAGAATATGAATTTTAATCTCCTCATTCTCCCACTTAATAAAAAAAAAGAAAAAGTATGATTCCACTGTATTAAAAACTTCTCAAATTTAATTCACAGCTAGGATCATTATAATTAGATGTCTCCGAATCACATCATATCCTACATCAATATTAATCTTAGTATTACTAATTTAATATTTTAATTCAAATATTCGTCTCTCACCTCTACAAACTGAAGAAATATCACTACTGCCGTAATAATTTTTTGTGTCAATGTCATCATCATCTATATCTTTGACCATTAAAATTCGAGAAGTCCCACATATTGTTGAATTAAATAGTCACTAACCTCACCTCAATGATACGCATATTGTATTTCTAGCAAATTATTTTTCTCTCCATTATCTTTTAGTTAATTAATTATTTAGTATATTTAGGATTTGAATTAGTATAATTGTTAAAAATAAATTTATCTATTAAAATTAGAATTGGTTTAGAAATTTTTATTTAATTAGGAGTTTGTAGTAGCTTATTATAAATAAGGCTTTGTTTCCTGTGTTTTATTTTGTCAAGAAATATAATTTTGAGTTTAGCAGTTCGTTGTGGTTCTTTTTGAAAGTGCAACCTATTCAAAGGAAATTATGTTTTGTTTTGTTTGCTCTTTTCTTTTTTTCATTTATTTCCGTTCTTTTTCTACTAGTTTTCAGTTCCATCAAATTTACTCCATATCAATTGGTGCAGTGAATAATTGGTGCACTGAATAATGGATCGGTTGGGTTACCCCAACTTCTGATTTTGTTATAAGGATGGGTGAGCTCGTTTGGGTTTTCTTTTGTCTCATGATGTACCTTATTTCCTTGTTGGGCTTGGTCACTTTAGGGCCTCCCCATATGTTGTTTTTATGGTGCTATCCCTTAGGTTTATTATGTGGCACGTCCCGGTCTGTGGGTACGGCCTTGTTAGGTTGTTTCCGTCAGGTTAGTGTCAAGTCACTTTTGGGCTTGGCACATGTACGAAACATGATGTATTGTTTTTTATATCTACGGGTTGGGGGTCCGCCTAACCCCTCACCCCTTGGGGTGTTTGGATTATAAAAAAGAAAAACACGCAGCACTGAATCTCAGCTTGACAGATTGGATAAGGCGGTTGAGTATTTGTCTAACAGACTCTAGGCCACGTGTGATAACCTCGAGACCAAGATCGCCTACATCGGCACCACGATTACCAAGTACATCGAGGTTCAGCTTTGGGCCTCTTAGGAGCTACGAGCTACTCGCGATCACGAACCCCATAAGCCAGGGAATCGTCCATGAGTGGCAGTATCAGAACCTTCCATTTCTAGAGCTTTCGTTCAACCCTTTGCTTCGGCTCATGCTATCTAGCCACCAGCCCGCACTGTGCCCTGACCCTGCCCAACCACCATCGTTCGGTACTTCTTTCGGCCGTTGTCATAGTAGCGTTTTTGGCTCCTGTTTCCGTTCCCTGTACGTGTTCTATTCAGACCGCAAGTGTCGTCCATGCCTATGAGTATTCTAAGTTCTCATAAGGTTGGACTCTCTTCATTGTTGCAGCTCTCCTTGGTTGTTAAGGCACCTGCACCATCAAAAAATTTCGGCAACAATGCTTCTCACGAATAGCCAGAATTGCGTCCCCTGCATACAAAATAATACATCGCTTGGCAGTGTTTCAGTACTTTGCTCTTTCGAGTTTTCTTCTACTCTGCACCCTGCCTCACGTCCGCAAGCATGAATATGACCCTCCACCAGTTCGGACAGCCGTTTTTTGGGATTAGGAAGCTATCCATGGACGTTTTCAACTCCAGCCTTGAGGGCAGGACTGTTTCGACAGCGGGGCAATTGATAGGCATTGTCCCTACTGTATTTCCTGTAAATTATTATTCGTTGCATTATCTTTTAGTTTATTAATTATTTAGTTCTTTAGTATATTTAGAAGTCTAATTAGTAGTTTGTTAGATATAGGTTTATCTATTAGAGTTATAGTTGGTTTAAGAGTCTTTATTTATTTAGAAGTCTGTGAGTAGATTATTAGAAATAGGACTTTGTTTCCCGCATTTTATTTTGTAAACACATATAGTTTTGAGTACACCAATTTGTTGTGGCCCTTTTCGGAGAAGATTATCTTTTGTTTTGTTTGTTCTTTTATTTTCTCATTTATTTCCACTTGTTTTCTACTAGTTTTCAGTTCAATTGGCTTCACTCCATATCCATCAAGCACATCACCAAAATATATAAAAGTATCACTCATCAATTCGATTACGATATTTCTTGTTGTACAATGATTTGTGACCTTTCGTGCTTCCTTGAATGGTCCGACAATCACCAAACCATGTCGTGATTGTACCTCATCCATTTGGGTATATGGTAGTAATTTGGCTACTGAAATCCAACAATTTTAGCAGATTTTGATGGAAACAGGCAACTTTCACCTATACATTACATTGTTTTTTTTACATGCTAAAATAATAATAATAATTGGCATTGGTTCACGAACATTCAAATGGTAGTTATTCCATGTCTAAGAAAAATGAGAGGACTCTTAATTCAATTTTCTCTCAACTCAATAAAACAATAATTCTGACTATTAAAATTTAATAGTCCGAAATTATAAACTTTTACTGTTTCCTACATTTGTTAAGTTTTCTTTCACAAACTTTTAGTTTGACGAGTACCTATGAATAGAACTAAAGTTTAGTAGAGCAAAAAAGGGCAAAGCCCATAGGATATTACGTGATGATTTATATATGATTTGTTGTTTCTTCAAAAAATATTGTACTATTGGTGCCAACTAGGGATGACAATGAGTTGGATTTTTGTGGGTGCTTTTACCAAATTCTAATAGGACTAAGTTTGAGTAAGTACTAAAAGAATTTGGTATGAGATGAGCTTAACAAATCATCTATCGGTATCCGCTACTTGATCCGTTTATATACGATAATAATATTATAATCTTATGATATTTTCTTTTGATGTTTATATGTTAATTTAAAAAAAAAAAAAAAAACTCCAATGTAGTCGCAACCGATTATATGAGAAGGTTGACAATAGATTATGAGATTATACTTGATATTTATTTCTTTTTAATCTTTCATTATCTTTACATTTAAATCGGATTTTGGGAGAGTAAATAAATTGCGAACAAATTCGAATTCGAGAAATGTTCAATGGATGGACACCGACCCATTGAGTATGTGAAGCCGACAATGACAAACCTATAAATTTGATTAATTTGATCAAATTAAGAATATTGTGCATATATGTAAGCAAGATCTATCTAGAGCATATCTTCAAATCACATACCTATATTTCTCCTTGGTAAGGAAAGGAAAAAAAACAGCTTATATTAATCATAGTAGTGGGGAAAATTCCTAGACTAATGCGGAAATATTTCTATCCGTTTACTTCATATTTGAGTTTTAATTAATAAATGGAATAAATAAAGGTTGTCGATGAAAAATTGAAAAGGAAAGGATCCAATTATAAAATCTAGTGCGATTCATTTGTTTATAATTATATTGTTATTTTGAGCATAGAGCCAAAATAATGTCAACAATGTTACACTAATTAGATCAAAAAGTTGTAAGGCTTGTCAAAGTCAACTATTGACATTCAAATACAACTAGGCTATGTTTGGTAGCCTATATTAAGAAGCCAAGATTAATTTAATCTTGATTCAACAGTATAAAACTAGTGTTTGGTAGATGTTTTAAAAAGCCCTCAGGCCCGCATTTATTTTCCGGCCCGCATTTGTTTTATCCA